>JANJGN010001839.1:0-104424 GCA_026770705.1 Isurus oxyrinchus | reverse complement strand
TCTCTGTCTCTCAACCCGCAGCTCACACTCTCTCACTCTCTCTCTCTCTCAACCCGCACCTCACACTCTCTCTCTCTCTCTCAACCCGCACCTCACACTCTCTCTCTCTCAACCCACACCTCACACTCTCTCTCTCTCTCAGCCCGCACATCACACTCACTCTTTCTCACAACCTGCATCTCACTCTCTCTATCTCTCTCAACCCGCACCTCACACACTCTCTCTGTCTCTCTCAACCCGCACCTCACACTAACTCTCTCTCAACCCGCACCTCAGACTCACTCTCTCTCAACCCGCAACTCACACTCTCTCTCTCTCTCAACCCGCACCTCACACGCTCTCTCTCTCAACCCGCACCTCACACTCTCTCTCTCTCTCTCAACCCGCACCTCACACTCTATCTCTCTCTCTCTCAACTCGCACCTCACACTCTCTGTCTCTCAACCCGCACCTCACACTCTCTCACTCTCTCTCTCTCTCAACCCGCACCTCACACTCTCTCTCTCTCTCTCAACCCGCACCTCACACTCTCTCTCTCTCAACCCACACCTCACACTCTCTCTCTCTCTCTCTCAGCCCGCACATCACACTCACTCTTTCTCACAACCTGCATCTCACTCTCTCTATCTCTCTCAACCCGCACCTCACACACTCTCTCTCTCTCTCAAACCGCACCTCACACTCTCTCTCTCTCTCTCTCAACCCGCACCTCACACTCTCTCTCTCTCTCTCTCTCATACCGCACCTCACACTTTTACTCTCTCTCTCTCAACCTGCACCTCACACTCTCTCACTCTCTCTCTCTCAACCCGTACCTCTCACTCTCTCTCTCTCAACCCGCACCTCACAGTCTCCCTCTCTCTCATCCCGCACCTCACACTCTCTCTCTCTCACCCTGCACCTCACACTGTCTCTCTCTCTCAACCCACACCTCACACTCTCTCTCTCTCAACCCGTACCTCACACTCTCTCTCTCTCTCAACCCCCACCTCACACTCTCTCTCTCTCTCTCTCAACCCGCACCTCACATTCTCTCTCTCTCTCTCTCAACCCGCACCACACATTCTCTCTCTCTCTCTCTGAACCTGCACCACACATTCTCTCTCTCTCTCTCTCAACCCGCACCTCACACTCTCTCTCTCTCTCTCTCTCAACCCACACCTCACTCTCTCTCTCTCTCTCTCTCAACCCGCACCTCACAGTCTCTCTCTCTCAACCCGCACCTCACAGTCTCTCTCTCTCTGTCTCTCAACCCGGACCTCACATCCTCTCTCTCTCTCTCTCAACCCGCACTTCACACTCTCTCTCTCACAACCCGCACCTCACTCTCTCTCTCTCTCTCAACCCGCACCTCACACTCTCTCTCTCTCTCTACCCGCATCTCACACTCTCTCTCTCTCTCTCTCTCAACATGCACCTCACACTCTGTCTCTCTCTCAACCCGCACCTCACACTTTCTCACTGTCTCTCTCTCAACCCGCACCTCACACTCACTCTCTCTCAACCCGCACCTCACACTCTCTCTCTCTCTCAACCCGCAGCTCACACTCACTCTCTCACAACCCGCACCTCACTCTCTCTCTCTCTCAACCCGCACCTCACACTCTCTCTCTCTACCCGCATCTCACACTCTCTCTCTCTCTCTCTCAACCCGCACCTCACACTCTGTCTCTCTCTCAACCCGCACCTCACACTCTCTCACTCTCTCACTCTCTCTCTCTCAACCCGCACCTCACGCTCACTCTCTCTCAACCCGCACCTCACACTCTCTCTCTCTCTCAACCCGCACCTCACACTCACTCTCTCTCTCAACCCGCACCTCCCACTCACTCTCTCTCTCAACCCGCACCTCACACTCTCTCTCTTTCTCTCAACCCGCACCTCACACTCTCTCTCTCTCTCTCTCTAAACCGGCACCTCACTCTCTCTCTCTCAACCTGCACGTCACTCTCTCTCTCTCTCTCTCTCTCAACCCGCACCTCACACTCTATCTCTCTCTCTCTCAACTCGCACCTCACACTCTCTGTCTCTCAACCCGCACCTCACACTCTCTCACTCTCTCTTTCTCTCAACCCGCACCTCACACTCTCTCTCTCTCTCTCAACCCGCACCTCACACTCTCTCTCTCTCTCTCAACCCGCACCTCACACTCTCTCTCTCTCTCTCAACCCGCACATCACATTCACTCTTTCTCACAACCTGCACCTCACTCTCTCTATCTCTCTCAACCCGCACCTCACACACTCTCTCTCTCTCACAAACCGCACCTCACACTCTCTCTCTCTCTCTCTCTCTCAACCCGCACCTCACACTCTTACTCTCTCTCTCTCAACCCGCACCTCACACTCTCTCACTCTCGCTCTCTCATCCCGCACCTCACACTCTCTCACTCTGTCTCTCTCAACCCGTACCTCACACTAACTCTCTCTCAACCCGCACCTCAGACTCACTCTCTCTCAACCCGCAACTCACACTCTCTCTCTCTCTCAACCCGCACCTCACACGCTCTCTCTCTCAACCCGCACCTCACACTCTCTCTCTCTCACTCAACCCGCAGCTCACACTCTCTCTCTCAACCCGCACCTCACACTCTCTCTCTCTCAACCCGCACCTCACTCTCTCTATCTCAACCTGCACCTCACTCTCTCTCTCTCTCTCTCTCAACCCGCAAACCACACTCACTCTCTCTCAACCCGCACCTCACACTCTCTCTCTCTCTCAACCCGCACCTCACACTCACTCTCTCTCTCAACCCGCACCTCACACTCACTCTCTCTCTCAACCCGCACCTCACACTCTCTCTCTCTCTCTCAACCCGCACCTCACACTCTCTCTCTCTCTCTCTCTAAACCGGCAACTCACTCTCTCTCTCTCAACCTGCACGTCACTCTCTCTCTCTCTCTCTCTCTCTCAACCCGCACCTCACACTCTATCTCTCTCTCTCTCAACTCGCACCTCACACTCTCTGTCTCTCAACCCGCATCTCACACTCTCTCACTCTCTCTTTCTCTCAACCCGCACCTCACACTCTCTCACTCTCTCTCTCTCATCCCGCACCTCACACTCTCTCACTCTGTCTCTCTCAACCCGTACCTCACACTGTCTCCAACTCACTCAACCCGCACCTCACACTCACTCTCTCTCAACCCGCATCTCACACTCTCTCTCTCTGTCAACCCGCACCTCACACTCTCTCTCTGTCTCTCTCAACCCGCACCTCACCCTAACTCTCTCTCAACCCGCACCTCAGACTCACTCTCTCTCAACCCGCAACTCACACTCTCTCTCTCTCTCAACCCGCACCTCACACGCTCTCTCTCTCAACCCGCACCTCACACTCTCTCTCTCTCACTCAACCCGCAGCTCACACTCTCTCTCTCTCTCAACCCGCACCTCACACTCTCTCTCTCTCTCAACCCGCACCTCACTCTCTCTATCTCAACCTGCACCTCACTCTCTCTCTCTCTCTCTCTCAACCCGCAAACCACACTCACTCTCTCTCAACCCGCACCTCACACTCTCTCTCTCTCTCAACCCGCACCTCACACTCACTCTCTCTCTCAACCCGCACCTCACACTCACTCTCTCTCTCACCCGCACCTCACACTCTCTCTCTCTCTCTCAACCCGCACCTCACACTCTCTCTCTCTCTCTCTCTAAACCGGCAACTCACTCTCTCTCTCTCAACCTGCACGTCACTCTCTCTCTCTCTCTCTCTCTCAACCCGCACCTCACACTCTATCTCTCTCTCTCTCAACTCGCACCTCACACTCTCTGTCTCTCAACCCGCACCTCACACTCTCTCACTCTCTCTTTCTCTCAACCCGCACCTCACACTCTCTCTCTCTCTCTCAACCCGCACCTCACACTCTCTCTCTCTCTCAACCCGCACCTCACACTCTCTCTCTCTCTCTCAACCCGCACATCACATTCACTCTTTCTCACAACCTGCACCTCACTCTCTCTATCTCTCTCAACCCGCACCTCACACACTCTCTCTCTCTCTCAAACCGCACCTCACACTCTCTCTCTCTCTCTCAACCCGCACCTCACACTCTTACTCTCTCTCTCTCAACCCGCACCTCACACTCTCTCACTCTCTCTCTCTCATCCCGCACCTCACACTCTCTCTCTGTCTCTCTCAACCCGTACCTCACACTGTCTCCAACTCACTCAACCCGCACCTCACACTCACTCTCTCTCAACCCGCATCTCACACTCACTCTCTCTCTCTGCCAACCCGCACCTCACACTCTCTCTCTGTCTCTCTCAACCCGCACCTCACACTAACTCTCTCTCAACCCGCACCTCAGACTCACTCTCTCTCAACCCGCAACTCACACTCTCTCTCTCTCAACCCGCACCTCACACGCTCTCTCTCTCAACCCGCACCTCACACTCTCTCTCTCTCACTCAACCCGCAGCTCACACTCTCTCTCTCTCTCAACCCGCACCTCACACTCTCTCTCTCTCTCTCAACCCGCACCTCACTCTCTCTATCTCAACCTGCACCTCACTCTCTCTCTCTCTCTCTCTCAACCCGCAAACCACACTGTCTCTCTCTTAACCCGCACCTCACTCTCTCTATCTCAACCCGCACCTCACTCTCTCTATCTCAACCCGCAACTCACACTCTCTCTCTCACTCAACCCGCAGCTCACACTCTCTCTCTCTCTCAACCCGCACCTCACACTCTCTCTCTCTCTCTCAACCCGCACCAAACTCTCTCTATCTCAACCTGCACCTCACTCTCTCTCTCTCTCTACCCGCACCTCACACTCTCTGTTTCTCTCTCAACCCGCACCTCACTCTCTCTATCTCAACCCGCACCTCACTCTGTCTATCTCAACCCGCACCTCACACTCTCTCACTCTCTCTCTCTCAACCGCACCTCACACTCTCTCTCTCTCTCTCAACCCGCACCTCACACTCTCTCTCTCTCTCTCAACCCGCACCTCACACTCTCTCTCTCTCTCTCTCTAAACCGGCACCTCACTCTCTCTCTCTCAACCTGCACGTCACTCTCTCTCTCTCTCTCTCTCTCAACCCGCACCTCACACTCTATCTCTCTCTCTCTCAACTCGCACCTCACACTCTCTGTCTCTCAACCCGCACCTCACACTCTCTCACTCTCTCTTTCTCTCAACCCGCACCTCACACTCTCTCTCTCTCTCTCAACCCGCACCTCACACTCTCTCTCTCTCTCTCAACCCGCACCTCACACTCTCTCTCTCTCAACCCGCACATCACATTCACTCTTTCTCACAACCTGCACCTCACTCTCTCTATCTCTCTCAACCCGCACCTCACACACTCTCTCTCTCTCACAAACCGCACCTCACACTCTCTCTCTCTCTCTCTCAACCCGCACCTCACACTCTTACTCTCTCTCTCTCAACCCGCACCTCACACTCTCTCACTCTCGCTCTCTCATCCCGCACCTCACACTCTCTCACTCTGTCTCTCTCAACCCGTACCTCACACTGTCTCCAACTCACTCAACCCGCACCTCACACTCACTCTCTCTCAACCCGCATCTCACACTCTCTCTCTCTGTCAACCCGCACCTCACACTCTCTCTCTGTCTCTCTCAACCCGCACCTCACACTAACTCTCTCTCAACCCGCACCTCAGACTCACTCTCTCTCAACCCGCAACTCACACTCTCCCTCTCTCTCAACCCGCACCTCACACGCTCTCTCTCTCAACCCGCACCTCACACTCTCTCTCTCTCACTCAACCCGCAGCTCACACTCTCTCTCTCTCTCAACCCGCACCTCACACTCTCTCTCTCTCTCAACCCGCACCACACTCTCTCTATCTCAACCTGCACCTCACTCTCTCTCTCTCTCTCTCTCAACCCGCAAACCACACTCACTCTCTCTCAACCCGCACCTCACACTCTCTCTCTCTCTCAACCCGCACCTCACACTCACTCTCTCTCTCAACCCGCACCTCACACTCACTCTCTCTCTCAACCCGCACCTCACACTCTCTCTCTCTCTCTCAACCCGCACCTCACACTCTCTCTCTCTCTCTCTCTAAACCGGCACCTCACTCTCTCTCTCTCAACCTGCACGTCACTCTCTCTCTCTCTCTCTCTCTCAACCCGCACCTCACACTCTATCTCTCTCTCTCTCAACTCGCACCTCACACTCTCTGTCTCTCAACCCGCACCTCACACTCTCGCACTCTCTCTTTCTCTCAACCCGCACCTCACACTCTCTCTCTCTCTCTCAACCCGCACCTCACACTCTCTCTCTCTCTCAACCCGCACCTCACACTCTCTCTCTCTCTCTCAACCCGCACATCACATTCACTCTTTCTCACAACCTGCACCTCACTCTCTCTATCTCTCTCAACCCGCACCTCACACACTCTCTCTCTCTCAAACCGCACCTCACACTCTCTCTCTCTCTCTCTCTCAACCCGCACCTCACACTCTTACTCTCTCTCTCTCAACCCGCACCTCACACTCTCTCACTCTCTCTCTCTCATCCCGCACCTCACACTCTCTCTCTGTCTCTCTCAACCCGTACCTCACACTGTCTCCAACTCACTCAACCCGCACCTCACACTCACTCTCTCTCAACCCGCATCTCACACTCACTCTCTCTCTCTGTCAACCCGCACCTCACACTCTCTCTCTGTCTCTCTCAACCCGCACCTCACACTAACTCTCTCTCAACCCGCACCTCAGACTCACTCTCTCTCAACCCGCAACTCACACTCTCTCTCTCTCTCAACCCGCACCTCACACGCTCTCTCTCTCAACCCGCACCTCACTCTCTCTCTCTCTCTCAACCCGCACCTCACTCTCTCTCTCTCTCTCAACCCGCACCTCACACTCTCTCTCTCTCACTCAACCCGCAGCTCACACTCTCTCTCTCTCTCAACCCGCACCTCACACTCTCTCTCTCTCTCTCAACCCGCACCTCACTCTCTCTATCTCAACCCGCACCTCACACTCTCTCTCTGTCTCTCTCAACCCGCACCTCACACTAACTCTCTCTCAACCCGCACCTCAGACTCACTCTCCTCAACCCGCAACTCACACTCTCTCTCTCTCTCTCAACCCGCACCTCACACGCTCTCTCTCTCAACCCGCACCTCACACTCTCTCTCTCTCACTCAACCCGCAGCTCACACTCTCTCTCTCTCTCAACCCGCACCTCACACTCTCTCTCTCTCTCAACCCGCACCTCACTCTCTCTATCTCAACCTGCACCTCACTCTCTCTCTCTCTCTCTCTCAACCCGCAAACCACACTCACTCTCTCTCAACCCGCACCTCACACTCTCTCTCTCTCTCAACCCGTACCTCACACTCACTCTCTCTCTCAACCCGCACCTCACACTCACTCTCTCTCTCAACCCGCACCTCACACTCTCTCTCTCTCTCTCAACCCGCACCTCACACTCTCTCTCTCTCTCTCTCTAAACCGGCACCTCACTCTCTCTCTCTCAACCTGCACGTCACTCTCTCTCTCTCTCTCTCAACCCGCACCTCACACTCTATCTCTCTCTCTCTCAACTCGCACCTCACACTCTCTGTCTCTCAACCCGCACCTCACACTCTCTCACTCTCTCTTTCTCTCAACCCGCACCTCACACTCTCTCTCTCTCTCTCAACCCGCACCTCACACTCTCTCTCTCTCAACCCGCACCTCACACTCTCTCTCTCTCTCTCAACCCGCACATCACATTCACTCTTTCTCACAACCTGCACCTCACTCTCTCTATCTCTCTCAACGCGCACCTCACACACTCTCTCTCTCTCTCAAACCGCACCTCACACTCTCTCTCTCTCTCTCTCTCAACCCGCACCTCACACTCTTACTCTCTCTCTCTCAACCCGCACCTCACACTCTCTCACTCTCTCTCTCTCATCCCGCACCTCACACTCTCTCACTCTGTCTCTCTCAACCCGTACCTCACACTGTCTCCAACTCACTCAACCCGCACCTCACACTCACTCTCTCTCAACCCGCATCTCACACTCACTCTCTCTCTCTGTCAACCCGCACCTCACACTCTCTCTCTGTCTCTCTCAACCCGCACCTCACACTAACTCTCTCTCAACCCGCACCTCAGACTCACTCTCTCTCAACCCGCAACTCACACTCTCTCTCTCTCTCAACCCGCACCTCACACGCTCTCTCTCTCAACCCGCACCTCACACTCTCTCTCTCTCACTCAACCCGCAGCTCACACTCTCTCTCTCTCTCAACCTGCACCTCACTCTCTCTCTCTCTCTCTCTCTCAACCCGCAAACCACACTGTCTCTCTCTCAACCCGCACCTCACTCTCTCTATCTCAACCCGCACCTCACTCTCTCTATCTCAACCCGCACCTCACACTCTCTCTCTCACTCAACCCGCAGCTCACACTCTCTCTCTCTCTCAACCCGCACCTCACACTCTCTCTCTCACTCTCAACCCGCACCTCACTCTCTCTATCTCAACCTGCACCTCACTCTCTCTCTCTCTCTCTACCCGCACCTCACACTCTCTGTTTCTCTCTCAACCCGCACCTCACTCTCTCTATCTCAACCCGCACCTCACTCTCTCTATCTCAACCCGCACCTCACACTCTCTCACTCTCTCTCTCTCAACCGCACCTCACACTCTCTCTCTCTCTCAACCCGCACCTCACACTCTCTCTCTCTCAACCCGCACCTCACACTCTCTCTCTCTCTCAAACCGCACCTCACACTCTCTCTCCCTCTCAACCCGCACATCACACCCTCTCTCTCTCACAACCTGCACCTCACACTCTCTCTCTCTCTCAACCCGCACCTCACACTCTCTCTCTCTCAACCCGCACCTCCTACTCTCTCTCTCTCTCAACCCGCACCTCACACTCTCTCTCCCTCTCAACCCGCACATCACACTCTCTCTCTCTCAACCCGCACCTCACACTCTCTCTCTCTCTCATCCCGCACCTCACACTCTCTCTCTCTCTCTCTCTCAACCCGCACCTCACACTCTCTCTCTCTCAACCCGCACTTCACACTGTCTCTCTCTATCAATCCGCACCGCACACTCTCTCTCTCTCTCAACCCGCACCTCACACTCTCTCTCTCTCTCAACCCGCACCTCACACTCTCTCTCTGTCTCAACCCGTCCCTCACACTCTCTCTCTCTCCCAACCCCCACCTCACACTCTCTCTCTCTCTCAACCCCCACTTCACACTCTCTCTCTCTCTCTCTCTCAACCCGCACCTCACATTCTCTCTCTCTCTCTCTCATCCCGCACCACACATTCTCTCTCTCTCTCAACCCGCACCACACATTCTCTCTCTCTCTCTCTCAACACGCACCTCACACTCTCTCTCTCTCTCTCAACCCCCACCTCACACTCTCTCTCTCTCTCAACCCCCACTTCACACTCTCTCTCACTCTCTCTCTCAACCCGCACCACACATTCTCTTTATCTCTCAACCCGCACCACACATTCTCTCTCTCTCTCTCTCAACCCGCACCTCACACTCACTCTCTCTCTCAACCCGCACCTCACACTCACTCTCTCTCTCTCAACCCGCACCTCACACTCTCTCTCTCTCTCTCTCTCTCAACCCGCACCTCACTCTCTCTCTCTCAACCTGCACGTCACTCTCTCTCTCTCTCTACCCGCATCTCACACTCTCTCTCTCTCTCTCAACCCGCACCTCACACTGTCTCTCTCTCTCAACCCGCACCTCACACTCTCTCACTCTCTCTCTCTCTCTCAACCCGCACCTCACACTCACTCTCTCACAACCCGCACCTCACTCTCTCTCTCTCTCTACCCGCACCTCACACTCTCTCTCTCACAACCCGCACCTCACTCTCTCTCTCTCTCTCAACCCACACCTCACACTCTCTCTCTCTCTCTCATCCCGCACCTCACACTCTCTCTCTCTCTCAACCTGCACCTCACACTCTCTCACTCTCTCTCTCTCAACCCATACCTCTCACTCTCTCTCTCTCTCTCTCAACCCGCACCTCACACTCTCTCTCTCTCTCAACCCGCACCTCACACTCTCTCTCTCTCACTCATCCCACACCTCACACTCTCTCTCTCTCAACCCGCACCTCATACTCTCTCTCTCTCTCCCTCAAACCGCAACTCACACTCTATCTCTCTCTCTCTCTCAACATGCACCTCACACTCTGTCTCTCTCTCAACCCGCACCTCAAACTCTCTCACTCTCTCACTCTCTCTCTCTCAACCCGCACCTCACACTCACTCTCTCTCAACCCGCACCTCACACTCTCTCTCTCAACCCGCAGCTCACACTCTCTCTCTCTACACGCATCTCACACTCTCTCTCTCTCTCTCTCTCAACCCGCACCTCACACTCTGTCTCTCTCTCAACCCGCACCTCACACTCTCTCACTCTCTCACTCTCTCTCTCTCAACCCGCACCTCACACTCACTCTCTCTCTCAACCCGCACCTCACACTCTCTCTCTCTCTCAACCCGCACCTCACACTCTCTCTCTCTCTCTCAAACCGCACCTCACACTCTCTCTCTCTCTCTCTCTAAACCCGCACCTCACTCTCTCTCTCTCAACCTGCACGTCACTCTCTCTCTCTCTCTCTCTCTCAACCCGCACCTCACACTCTATCTCTCTCTCTCTCAACTCGCACCTCACACTCGCTGTCTCTCAACCCGCACCTCACACTCTCTCAATCTCTCTTCCTCTCAACCCGCACCTCACACTCTCTCTCTCTCTCTCAACCCGCACCTCACTCTCTATCTCTCTCTCAACCCGCACCTCACACTCTCTCTCTCTCTCTCAACCCGCACATCACATTCACTCTTTCTCACAACCTGCACCTCACTCTCTCTATCTCTCTAAACCCGCACCTCACACATTCTCTCTCTCTCTCTCAAACCGCACCTCACACTCTCTCTCTCTCTCTCTCTCAACCCGCACCTCACACTCTTACTCTCTCTCTCTCTCAACCCGCACCTCACACTCTCTCACTCTCTCTCTCTCATCCCGCACGTCACACTCTCTCACTCTGTCTCTCTCAACCCGTACCTCACACTGTCTCCAACTCACTCACTCTCTCTCAACCCGCATCTCACACTCACTCTCTCTCTCTGTCAACCCGCACCTCACACTCTCTCTCTGACTCTCTCAACCCGCACCTCACACTAACTCTCTCTCAACCCGCACCTCAGACTCACTCTCTCTCAACCCGCAACTCACGCTCTCTCTCTCTCTCAACCCGCACCTCACACGCTCTCTCTCAACCCGCACCTCACACTCTCTCTCTCTCACTCAACCCGCACCTCACACTCTCTCTCTCTCTCTCAACCCGCACCTCACTCTCTCTATCTCAACCTGCACCTCACTCTCTCTCTCTCTCTCTCTCTCAACCCGCAAACCACACTCTCTCTCTCTCTCTCAACCCGCACCTCACTCTCTCTATCTCAACCCGCACCTCACTCTCTCTATCTCAACCCGCACCTCACACTCTCTTTCTCACTCAACCCGCAGCTCACACTCTCTCTCTCTCTCAACCCGCACCTCACACTCTCTCTCTCTCTCTCAACCCGCACCTCACTCTCTCTATCTCAACCTGACCCTCACTCTCTCTCTCTCTCTCTACCCGCACCTCACACTCTCTGTTTCTCTCTCAACCCGCACCTCACGCTCTCTATCTCAACCCGCACCTCACTCTCTCTATTTCAACCCGCACCTCACACTCTCTCACTCTCTCTCTCTCAACCGCACCTCACACTCTCTCTCTCTCTCAACCCGCACCTCACACTCTCTCTCTCTCTCAACCCGCACCTCACACTCTCTCTCTCTCTACCCGCATCTCACACTCTCTCTCTCTCTCAACCCGCACCTCACACTCTCTCTCTCTCTCAACCCGCACCTCACACTCTCTCACTCTCTCACTCTCTCTCTCTCTCAACCCGCACCTCACACTCACTCTCTCTCAACCCGCACCTCACACTCTCTCTCTCTCTCAACCCGCACCTCACACTCACTCTCTCACAACCCGCACCTCACTCTCTCTCTCTCAACCCGCACCTCACACTCTCTCTCTCTACCCGCACCTCACACTCTCTCTCTCACAACCCGCACCTCACTCTCTCTCTCTCTCTCAACCCACACCTCACACTCTCTCTCTCTCTCTCTCATCCCGCACCTCACACTCTCTCTCTCTCTCTCAACCTGCACCTCACACTCTCTCACTCTCTCTCTCTCAACCCATACCTCTCACTCTCTCTCTCTCTCAACCCGCACCTCACACTCTCTCTCTCTCTCAAGCCGCACCTCACACTCTCTCTCTCTCTCTCATCCCACACCTCACGCTCTCTCTCTCTCACCCTGCACCTCACACTGTCCCTCTCTCTCAACCCGCACCTCACACTATCTCTCAATCAACCCGTACCTCACACTCTCTCTCTCTCAACCCGCACCGCACACTCTCTCACTCTCTCTCTCTCTCAACCCGCACCTCACACTCTCTCTCTCTCTCTCAACCCGCATCTCACACTCTCTCTCTCTCAACCCACACCTCACACTCTCTCTCTCTCTCTCAGCCCGCACATCACACTCACTCTTTCTCACAACCTGCATCTCACTCTCTCTATCTCTCTCAACCCGCACCTCACACACTCTCTCTCTCTCTCAAACCGCACCTCACACTCTCTCTCTCTCTCTCTCAACCCGCACCTCACACTCTCTCTCTATCTCTCTCTCATACCGCACCTCACACTCTCTCTCTCTCAACCCGCACCTCACAGTCTCCCTCTCTCTCATCCCGCACCTCACACTCTCTCTCTCTCACCCTGCACCTCACACTGTCTCTCTCTCTCAACCCGCACCTCACACTCTCTCTCTCTCAAACCGTACCTCACACTCTCTCTCTCTCTCAACCCCCACCTCACACTCTCTCTCTCTCTCTCTCAACCCGCACCTCACATTCTCTCTCTCTCTCTCTCAACCCGCACCACACATTCTCTCTCTCTCTCTCTGAACCTGCACCACACATTCTCTCTCTCTCTCTCTCAACCCGCACCTCACACTCTCTCTCTCTCTCTCTCTCTCAACCCACACCTCACTCTCTCTCTCTCTCTCTCTCAACCCGCACCTCACAGTCTCTCTCTCTCAACCCGCACCTCACAGTCTCTCTCTCTCTGTCTCTCAACCCGGAACTCACATCCTCTCTCTCTCTCTCTCAACCCGCACTTCACACTCTCTCTCTCACAACCCGCACCTCACTCTCTCTCTCTCTCTCAACCCGCACCTCACACTCTCTCTCTCTCTCTCTACCCGCATCTCACACTCTCTCTCTCTCTCTCTCTCTCTCAACATGCACCTCACACTCTGTCTCTCTCTCAACCCGCACCTCACACTCTCTCACTCTCTCTCTCTCAACCCGCACCTCACACTCACTCTCTCTCAACCCGCACCTCACACTCTCTCTCTCTCTCAACCCGCAGCTCACACTCACTCTCTCACAACCCGCACCTCACTCTCTCTCTCTCTCAACCCGCACCTCACACTCTCTCTCTCTACCCGCATCTCACACTCTCTCTCTCTCTCTCTCTCAACCCGCACCTCACACTCTGTCTCGCTCTCAACCCGCACCTCACACTCTCTCAGTCTCTCACTCTCTCTCTCAACCCGCACCTCACACTCACTCTCTCTCAACCCGCACCTCACACTCTCTCTCTCTCTCAACCCGCACCTCACACTCACTCTCTCACAACCCGCACCTCACTCTCTCTCTCTCAACCCGCACCTCACACTCTCTCTCTCTCAACCCGCACCTCACACTCACTTTCTCTCTCAACCCGCACCTCACACTCTCTCTCTCTCTCTCAACCCGCACCTCACACTCTCTCTCTCTCTCTCTCTCAACCCGCACCTCACTCTCTCTCTCTCAACCTGCACGTCACTCTCTCTCTCTCTCTCTCTCTCTCTCAACCAGCACCTCACACTCTCTCTCTCTCTCTCTCTCATACCGCACCTCACACTCTCTCTCTCTCAACCCGCACCTCACAGTCTCCCTCTCTCTCATCCCGCACCTCACACTCTCTCTCTCTCACCCTGCACCTCACACTGTCTCTCTCTCTCAACCCGCACCTCACACTCTCTCTCTCTCAACCCGTACCTCACACTCTCTCTCTCTCTCAACCCCCACCTCACACTCTCTCTCTCTCTCTCTCAACCCGCACCTCACATTCTCTCTCTCTCTCTCTCTCAACCCGCACCACACATTCTCTCTCTCTCTCTCTGAACCTGCACCACACATTCTCTCTCTCTCTCTCTCAACCCGCACCTCACACTCTCTCTCTCTCTCTCTCTCTCAACCCACACCTCACTCTCTCTCTCTCTCTCTCTCAACCCGCACCTCACAGTCTCTCTCTCTCAACCCGCACCTCACAGTCTCTCTCTCTCTGTCTCTCAACCCGGAACTCACATCCTCTCTCTCTCTCTCTCAACCCGCACTTCACACTCTCTCTCTCACAACCCGCACCTCACTCTCTCTCTCTCTCTCAACCCGCACCTCACACTCTCTCTCTCTCTCTCTACCCGCATCTCACACTCTGTCTCTCTCTCTCTCTCTCAACATGCACCTCACACTCTGTCTCTCTCTCAACCCGCACCTCACACTCCCTCAGTCTCTCTCTCTCAACCCGCACCTCACACTCACTCTCTCTCAACCCGCACCTCACACTCTCTCTCTCTCTCAACCCGCAGCTCACACTCACTCTCTCACAACCCGCACCTCACTCTCTCTCTCTCTCAACCCGCACCTCACACTCTCTCTCTCTACCCGCATCTCACACTCTCTCTCTCTCTCTCTCTCAACCCGCACCTCACACTCTGTCTCTCTCTCAACCCGCACCTCACACTCTCTCACTCTCTCACTCTCTCTCTCAACCCGCACCTCACACTCACTCTCTCTCAACCCGCACCTCACACTCTCTCTCTCTCTCAACCCGCACCTCACACTCACTCTCTCACAACCCGCACCTCACTCTCTCTCTCTCAACCCGCACCTCACACTCACTCTCTCTCTCAACCCGCACCTCACACTCTCTCTCTCTCTCTCAACCCGCACCTCACACTCTCTCTCTCTCTCTCTCTAAACCGGCACCTCACTCTCTCTCTCTCAACCTGCACGTCACTCTCTCTTTCTCTCTCTCTCTCAACCCGCACCTCACACTCTATCTCTCTCTCTCTCAACTCGCACCTCACACTCTCTGTCTCTCAACCCGCACCTCACACTCTCTCACTCTCACTTTCTGTCAACCCGCACCTCACATTCTCTCTCTCTCTCTCTCAACCCGCACCTCACACTCTCTCTCTCTCTCTCAACCCGCACATCACATTCACTCTTTCTCACAACCTGCACCTCACTCTCTCTATCTCAACCTGCACCTCACTCTCTCTCTCTCTCTCTCTCAACCCGCAAACCACACTCACTCTCTCTCAACCCGCACCTCACAATCTCTCTCTCTCTCAACCCGCACCTCACACTCACTCTCTCTCTCAACCCGCACCTCACACTCTCTCTCTCTCTCTCAACCCGCACCTCACACTCTCTCTCTCTCTCTCTCTAAACCGGCACCTCACTCTCTCTCTCTCAACCTGCACGTCACTCTCTCTCTCTCTCTCTCTCTCTCAACCCGCACCTCACACTCTCTCTCTCACAACCCGCACCTCACTCTCTCTCTCTCTCTCAACCCACACCTCACACTCTCTCTCTCTCTCTCTCATCCCGCACCTCACACTCTCTCTCTCTCTCTCAACCTGCACCTCACACTCTCTCACTCTCTCTCTCTCAACCCATACCTCTCACTCTCTCTCTCTCTCAACCCGCACCTCACACTCTCTCTCTCTCTCAAGCCGCACCTCACACTCTCTCTCTCTCTCTCATCCCACACCTCACGCTCTCTCTCTCTCACCCTGCACCTCACACTGTCCCTCTCTCTCAACCCGCACCTCACACTATCTCTCAATCAACCCGTACCTCACACTCTCTCTCTCTCAACCCGCACCGCACACTCTCTCACTCTCTCTCTCTCTCAACCCGCACCTCACACTCTCTCTCTCTCTCTCAACCCGCATCTCACACTCTCTCTCTCTCAACCCACACCTCACACTCTCTCTCTCTCTCTCAGCCCGCACATCACACTCACTCTTTCTCACAACCTGCATCTCACTCTCTCTATCTCTCTCAACCCGCACCTCACACACTCTCTCTCTCTCTCAAACCGCACCTCACACTCTCTCTCTCTCTCTCTCTCAACCCGCACCTCACACTCTCTCTCTCTCTCTCTCTCATACCGCACTTCACACTCTCTCTCTCTCAACCCGCACCTCACAGTCTCCCTCTCTCTCATCCCGCACCTCACACTCTCTCTCTCTCACCCTGCACCTCACACTGTCTCTCTCTCTCAACCCGCACCTCACACTCTCTCTCTCTCAACCCGTACCTCACACTCTCTCTCTCTCTCAACCCCCACCTCACACTCTCTCTCTCTCTCTCTCAACCCGCACCTCACATTCTCTCTCTCTCTCTCTCAACCCGCACCACACATTCTCTCTCTCTCTCTCTGAACCTGCACCACACATTCTCTCTCTCTCTCTCTCAACCCGCACCTCACACTCTCTCTCTCTCTCTCTCTCTCAACCCACACCTCACTCTCTCTCTCTCTCTCTCTCAACCCGCACCTCACAGTCTCTCTCTCTCAACCCGCACCTCACAGTCTCTCTCTCTCTGTCTCTCAACCCGGAACTCACATCCTCTCTCTCTCTCTCTCAACCCGCACTTCACACTCTCTCTCTCACAACCCGCACCTCACTCTCTCTCTCTCTCTCAACCCGCACCTCACACTCTCTCTCTCTCTCTCTACCCGCATCTCACACTCTCTCTCTCTCTCTCTCTCTCTCAACATGCACCTCACACTCTGTCTCTCTCTCAACCCGCACCTCACACTCTCTCACTCTCTCTCTCTCAACCCGCACCTCACACTCACTCTCTCTCAACCCGCACCTCACACTCTCTCTCTCTCTCAACCCGCAGCTCACACTCACTCTCTCACAACCCGCACCTCACTCTCTCTCTCTCTCAACCCGCACCTCACACTCTCTCTCTCTACCCGCATCTCACACTCTCTCTCTCTCTCTCTCTCAACCCGCACCTCACACTCTGTCTCGCTCTCAACCCGCACCTCACACTCTCTCAGTCTCTCACTCTCTCTCTCAACCCGCACCTCACACTCACTCTCTCTCAACCCGCACCTCACACTCTCTCTCTCTCTCAACCCGCACCTCACACTCACTCTCTCACAACCCGCACCTCACTCTCTCTCTCTCAACCCGCACCTCACACTCTCTCTCTCTCAACCCGCACCTCACACTCACTTTCTCTCTCAACCCGCACCTCACACTCTCTCTCTCTCTCTCAACCCGCACCTCACACTCTCTCTCTCTCTCTCTCTCAACCCGCACCTCACTCTCTCTCTCTCAACCTGCACGTCACTCTCTCTCTCTCTCTCTCTCTCTCTCAACCAGCACCTCACACTCTCTCTCTCTCTCTCTCTCATACCGCACCTCACACTCTCTCTCTCTCAACCCGCACCTCACAGTCTCCCTCTCTCTCATCCCGCACCTCACACTCTCTCTCTCTCACCCTGCACCTCACACTGTCTCTCTCTCTCAAGCCGCACCTCACACTCTCTCTCTCTCAACCCGTACCTCACACTCTCTCTCTCTCTCAACCCCCACCTCACACTCTCTCTCTCTCTCTCTCAACCCGCACCTCACATTCTCTCTCTCTCTCTCTCAACCCGCACCACACATTCTCTCTCTCTCTCTCTGAACCTGCACCACACATTCTCTCTCTCTCTCTCTCAACCCGCACCTCACACTCTCTCTCTCTCTCTCTCTCTCAACCCACACCTCACTCTCTCTCTCTCTCTCTCTCAACCCGCACCTCACAGTCTCTCTCTCTCAACCCGCACCTCACAGTCTCTCTCTCTCTGTCTCTCAACCCGGAACTCACATCCTCTCTCTCTCTCTCTCAACCCGCACTTCACACTCTCTCTCTCACAACCCGCACCTCACTCTCTCTCTCTCTCTCAACCCGCACCTCACACTCTCTCTCTCTCTCTCTACCCGCATCTCACACTCTGTCTCTCTCTCTCTCTCTCAACATGCACCTCACACTCTGTCTCTCTCTCAACCCGCACCTCACACTCTCTCACTCTCTCTCTCTCAACCCGCACCTCACACTCACTCTCTCTCAACCCGCACCTCACACTCTCTCTCTCTCTCAACCCGCAGCTCACACTCACTCTCTCACAACCCGCACCTCACTCTCTCTCTCTCTCAACCCGCACCTCACACTCTCTCTCGCTACCCCGCATCTCACACTCTCTCTCTCTCTCTCTCTCAACCCGCACCTCACACTCTGTCTCTCTCTCAACCCGCACCTCACACTCTCTCACTCTCTCACTCTCTCTCTCAACCCGCACCTCACACTCACTCTCTCTCAACCCGCACCTCACACTCTCTCTCTCTCTCAACCCGCACCTCACACTCACTCTCTCACAACCCGCACCTCACTCTCTCTCTCTCAACCCGCACCTCACACTCACTCTCTCTCTCAACCCGCACCTCACACTCTCTCTCTCTCTCTCAACCCGCACCTCACACTCTCTCTCTCTCTCTCTCTAAACCGGCACCTCACTCTCTCTCTCTCAACCTGCACGTCACTCTCTCTTTCTCTCTCTCTCTCAACCCGCACCTCACACTCTATCTCTCTCTCTCTCAACTCGCACCTCACACTCTCTGTCTCTCAACCCGCACCTCACACTCTCTCACTCTCACTTTCTGTCAACCCGCACCTCACACTCTCTCTCTCTCTCTCTCAACCCGCACCTCACACTCTCTCTCTCTCTCTCAACCCGCACATCACATTCACTCTTTCTCACAACCTGCACCTCACTCTCTCTATCTCAACCTGCACCTCACTCTCTCTCTCTCTCTCTCTCAACCCGCAAACCACACTCACTCTCTCTCAACCCGCACCTCACAATCTCTCTCTCTCTCAACCCGCACCTCACACTCACTCTCTCTCTCAACCCGCACCTCACACTCTCTCTCTCTCTCTCAACCCGCACCTCACACTCTCTCTCTCTCTCTCTCTAAACCGGCACCTCACTCTCTCTCTCTCAACCTGCACGTCACTCTCTCTCTCTCTCTCTCTCTCTCAACCCGCACCTCACACTCTATCTCTCTCTCTCTCAACTCGCACCTCACACTCTCTGTCTCTCAACCCGCACCTCACACTCTCTCACTCTCTCTTTCTCTCAACCCGCACCTCACACTCTCTCTCTCTCTCTCAACCCGCACCTCACACTCTCTCTCTCTCTCAACCCGCACCTCACACTCTCTCTCTCTCTCTCAACCCGCACATCACATTCACTCTTTCTCACAACCTGCACCTCACTCTCTCTATCTCTCTCAACCGCACCTCACACACTCTCTCTCTCTCTCAAACCGCACCTCACACTCTCTCTCTCTCTCTCTCTCAACCCGCACCTCACACTCTTACTCTCTCTCTCTCAACCCGCACCTCACACTCTCTCACTCTCTCTCTCTCATCCCGCACCTCACACTCTCTCACTCTGTCTCTCTCAACCCGTACCTCACACTGTCTCCAACTCACTCAACCCGCACCTCACACTCACTCTCTCTCAACCCGCATCTCACACTCACTCTCTCTCTCTGTCAACCCGCACCTCACACTCTCTCTCTGTCTCTCTCAACCCGCACCTCACACTAACTCTCTCTCAACCCGCACCTCAGACTCACTCTCTCTCAACCCGCAACTCACACTCTCTCTCTCTCTCAACCCGCACCTCACACGCTCTCTCTCTCAACCCGCACCTCACACTCTCCCTCTCTCACTCAACCCGCAGCTCACACTCTCTCTCTCTCTCAACCCGCACCTCACACTCTCTCTCTCTCTCTCAACCCGCACCTCACTCTCTCTATCTCAACCTGCACCTCACTCTCTCTCTCTCTCTCTCTCAACCCGCAAACCACACTGTCTCTCTCTCAACCCGCACCTCACTCTCTCTATCTCAACCCGCACCTCACTCTCTCTATCTCAACCCGCACCTCACACTCTCTCTCTCACTCAACCCGCAGCTCACACTCTCTCTCTCTCTCAACCCGCACCTCACACTCTCTCTCTCTCTCTCAACCCGCACCTCACTCTCTCTATCTCAACCTGCACCTCACTCTCTCTCTCTCTCTCTACCCGCACCTCACACTCTCTGTTTCTCTCTCAACCCGCACCTCACTCTCTCTATCTCAACCCGCACCTCACTCTCTCTATCTCAACCCGCACCTCACACTCTCTCACTCTCTCTCTCTCAACCGCACCTCACACTCTCTCTCTCTCTCAACCCGCACCTCACACTCTCTCTCTCTCTCTCAACCCGCACCTCACACTCTCTCTCCCTCTCAACCCGCACATCACACCCTCTCTCTCTCACAACCTGCACCTCACACTCTCTCTCTCTCTCTCTCAACCCGCACCTCACACTCTCTCTCTCTCAACCCGCACCTCCTACTCTCTCTCTCTCTCAACCCGCACCTCACACTCTCTCTCCCTCTCAACCCGCACATCACACCCTCTCTCTCTCACAACCTGCACCTCACACTCTCTCTCTCTCTCAACCTGCACCTCACACTCTCTCTCTCTCTCAACCTGCACCTCACACTCTCTCTCTCTCTTTCTCAACCCGCAACTCACATTCTCTCTCTCTCTCTCTCAACCCGCACTTCACTCTCTCTCACTCTCTACCTCTCAACCCGCACCTCACGCTCTCTCACTCTCTCTCAACCCGTACTTCACATTCTCTCACTCTCAACCTGCACCTCACACTCTCTCTCTCTCTCTCTCTCAACCCGCACCTCACTCTCTCTCTCTCTCTCAACCCCCACCTCACTCTCTCTCTCTCTCGCAACCCGCACCTCACACTCTCTCTCTCTCAACCCGCACCTCACACTCTCTCTCTCTCTCATCCCGCACCTCACACTCTCTCTCTCTCTCTCTCTCAACCCGCACCTCACACTCTCTCTCTCTCAACCCGCACCTCACACTCTCTCTCTCTCAACCCGCACCTCACACTGTCTCTCTCTCTCAACCCGCACCGCAGACTCTCTCTCTCTCTCTCAACCCGCACCTCACACTCTCTCTCTCTCTCAACCCGCACCTCACACTCTCTCTCTCTATCGACCCCCACCTCACACTCTCTCTCTCTCTCAACCCCCACCTCACACTCTCTCTCTCTCTCAACCCCCCACTTCACACTCTCTCTCTCTCTCTCTCTCTCAACCCGCACCTCACATTCTCTCTCTCTCTCTCTCAACCCGCACCACACATTCTCTCTCTCTCTCAACCCGCACCACACATTCTCTCTCTCTCTCTCTCAACCCGCACCTCACACTCACTCTCTCTCTCTCAACCCCCACCTCACACTCTCTCTCTCTCTCAACCCCCACCTCACACTCTCTCTCCCTCTCTCTCAACCCGCACCACACATTCTATTTATCTCTCAACCCGCACCACACATTCTCTCTCTCTCTCTCTCAACCCGCACCTCACACTCTCTCTCTCTCTCTCTCTCAACCCGCACCTCTCACTCTCTCTCTCTCTCAACCCGCACCTCACTCTCTCTCTCTCTCTCTCTCTCAACCCGCACCTCACTCACTCTATCTCTCTCTCAACCCCCACCTCACACTCTCTCTCTCTCAACCCATACCTCTCACTCTCTCTCTCTCTCTCTCTCAACCCGCACCTCACACTCTCTCTTTCTCTCAACCCGCACCTCACACTCTCTCTCTCTCTCTCATCCCGCACCTCATACTCTCTCTCTCTCTCAACCTTCACATCACACTCTCTCACTCTCTCTCTCTCAACCCGTACCTCTCACTCTCTCTCTCTCTCTCTCAACCCGCACCTCACACTCTCTCTCTCTCTCTCAACCCGCACCTCACACTCTCTCTCTCTCTCTCTCTCTCATTCCGCACCTCACACTCTCTCTCTCTCACCCTGCACCTCACACTGTCTCTCTCTCTCAACCCGCACCTCACACTCTCTCTCTCTCAACCCATTCCTCACACTCTCTCTCTCTCTCAACCCCCACCTCACACTCACTCTCTCTCTCTCTCAACCCGCACCTCACATTCTCTCTCTCTCTCTCTCAACCCGCACCACAGATTCTCTCTCTCTCTCTCTCAACCCGCACCTCACACTCTCTCTCTCTCTCTCTCTCTCAACCTACACCTCACTCTCTCTCTCTCTCACACTCTCAACCCGCACCTCACAGTCTCTCTCTCTCAACCCACACCTCACAGTCTCTCTCTCTCTGTCTCTCAACCCGGACCTCACATCCTCTCTCTCTCTCTCAACCCGCACTTCACACTCGCTCTTTCTCAACCCGCACCTCACACTCTCTCTCTCTCAACCTGCACCTCACACTTTCTCTCTCTCTCTCTCTCAACCTGCACCTCACACTCTCTCTCTCACAACCCGCACCTCACTCTCTCTCTCTCTCTCAACCCGCACCTCACACTCTCTCTCTCTCTACCCGCACCTCACACTTTCTCTCTCTCTCAACCCGCACCTCACACTCTCTCTCTCTCTCTCTCTCAACCCGCACCTCACTCTCTCTCTCTCAACCTGCACGTCACTCTCTCTCTTTCTCTCGCTCAACCCGCACCTCACACTCTATCTCTCTCTCTCTCAACTCGCACTTCACACTTTCTGTCTCTCAACCCGCACCTCACACTCTCACACTCTCTCTCAACCCGCACATCACACTCACTCTTTCTCACAACCCGCATCTCACTCTCTCTATCTCCCTCAACCCGCACCTCACACACTCTCTCTCTCTCTCAAACCACACCTCACACTCTCTCTCTCTCTCTCTCAACCCGCACCTCACACTCTCTCTCTCTCTCATACCGCACCTCAAACTCTTACTCTCTCTCTCTCAACCCGCACCTCACACTCTCTCACTCTGTCTCTCTCAACCCGTACCTCACACTGTCTCCAACTCACTCAACCCGCACCTCACACTCTCTCTCTCTCTCAACCGGCACCTCATTCTCTCTCTCTCTCTCTCTCTCTCTGTCTCAACCCGCACCTAACACTCTCTCTCTCTCTCCCTCTCTCTCTCAACCCGCACCTCACACTATCTATCTCTCAACCTGCAACACACACTCTCTCTCTCTCTCTCAACCCGCACCTCACACTCTCTCTCTCTCTCTCTCTCTCTCTCTCAAACCTCACCTCACACTCTCTCTCTCTCTCAACCCGCACCTCACACTCACTCTCTCTCTCAACCCGCACCTCACACTCACTCTCTCTCTCTCAACCCGCACCTCACACTCTCTCTCTCTCTCTCTCTCTCAACCCGCACCTCACACTCACTCTCTCAACCCCCACCTCACACTCTCTCTCTCTCTCTAAACCCGCACCTCACATTCTCTCTCTCTCTCTCTCTCTCAAGCCGCACCATACATTCTCTCTATCTCTCAACCCGCACCACACATTCTCTCTCTCTCTCTCTCTCATCCCGCACCTCACACTCTCTCTCTCTCTCTCTCAACCCGCACCTCACTCTCTCTCTCTCTCTCTCTCTCTCAACCCGCAACTCACATTCTTTCTCTCTCTCTCTCTCTCAACCCGCACCTCACTCTCTCTCTCTCTCTCAACCAGCACCTCACACTCTCTCACTCTCTACCTCTCAACCCGCACCTCACGCTCTCTCACTCTCTCTCAACCCGTACTTCAAAGTCTCTCACTCTCAACCTGCACCTCACACTCTCTCTCTCTCTCTCTCTCTACCCGCACCTCACTCTCTCTCTCTCTCTCTCTCAACCCGCACCTCACTCTCTCTCTCTCTCTCTCTCTCTCAACCCGCAACTCACATTCTTTCTCTCTCTCTCTCTATCAACCAGCACCTCACACTCTCTCACTCTCTACCTCTCAACCCGCACCTCACGCTCTCTCACTCTCTCTCAACCCGTACTTCACAGTCTCTCACTCTCAACCTGCACCTCACACTCTCTCTCTCTCTCTCTCTCAACCTGCACCTCACTCTCTCTCTCTCTCTCAACCCCCACCTCACTCTCTCTCTCTCTCACAACCCGCACCTCACACTCTCTCTCTCTCAACCCGCACCTCACACTCTCTCTCTCTCTCATCCCGCACCTCACACTCTCTCTCTCTCTCTCAACCCGCACCTCACACTCTCTCTCTCCCAACCCGCACCTCACACTGTCTCTCTCTCTCAACCCGCACCACACATTCTCTCTCTCTCTCAACCCGCGCCACACATTCTCCCTCTCTCTCTCCCAACCCGCACCTCACACTCTCTCTCTCTCTCTCTCTCTCTCAACCCGCAACTCACACTCTCTCTCTCTCTCACTCTCAACCCGCACCTCACTCACTCTCTCTCTCTCTCAACCCCCACCTCACTCTCTCTCTCTCTCGCAACCCGCACCTGACACTCTCTCTCTCTCAGCCCGCACCTCACACTCTCTTTCTCTCTCTCAAGCCGCACCTCACACTCTCTCTCTCTCTCTCTCTCTCTCAACCCGCACCTCACTCTCTCTCTCTCAACCTGCACGTCACTCTCTCTCTCTCTCTCTCTCTCTCAAACCTCACCTCACACTCTCTCTCTCTCTCAACCCGCACCTCACACTCACTCTCTCTCTCAACCCGCACCTCACACTCACTCTCTCTCTCTCAACCCGCACCTCACACTCTCTCTCTCTCTCTCTCTCTCAACCCGCACCTCACTCTCTCTCTCTCAACCTGCACGTCACTCTCTCTCTCTCTCTCTCTCTCTCTCTCTCAACCAGCACCTCACACTCTCTCTCTCAACCCCCACCTCACACTCTCTCTCTCTCTCTAAACCCGCACCTCACATTCTCTCTCTCTCTCTCTCTCTCAACCCGCACCACACATTCTCTCTATCTCTCAACCCGCACCACACATTCTCTCTCTCTCTCAACCCGCACCTCACACTCTCTCTCTCTCTCTCTCTCAACCCGCACCTCACTCTCTCTCTCTCTCTCTCTCTCAACCCGCAACTCACATTCTTTCTCTCTCTCTCTCTCAACCCGCACCTCACTCTCTCTCTCTCTCTCAACCAGCACCTCACACTCTCTCACTCTCTACCTCTCAACCCGCACCTCACGCTCTCTCACTCTCTCTCAACCCGTACTTCACAGTCTCTCACTCTCAACCTGCACCTCACACTCTCTCTCTCTCTCTCTCTCTCTCAACCCGCACCTCACTCTCTCTCTCTCTCTCAACCCCCACCTCACTCTCTCTCTCTCTCGCAACCCGCACCTCACACTCTCTCTCTCTCAACCCGCACCTCACACTCTCTCTCTCTCTCATCCCGCACCTCACACTCTGTCTCTCTCTCTCTCTCAACCCGCACCTCACTCTCTATCTCCCAACCCGCACCTCACACTGTCTCTCTCTCTCAACCCGCACCACACATTCTCTCTCTCTCTCAACCCGCGCCACACATTCTCCCTCTCTCTCTCCCAACCCGCACCTCACACACTCTCTCTCTCTCTCTCTCTCTCTCAACCCACAACTCACTCTCTCTCTCTCTCTCACTCTCAACCCGCACCTCACTCACTCTCTCTCTCTCTCAACCCCCACCTCACTCTCTCTCTCTCTCGCAACCTGCACCTGACACTCTATCTCTCTCAACCTGCACCTCACACTCTCTCACTCTCTCTCTCTCAACCCGTACCTCTCAGTCTCTCTCTCTCTCTCTCAACCCGCACCTCACTCTCTCTCTCTCAACCTGCACGTCACTCTCTCTCTCTCTCTCTCTCTCTCAACCCGCACCTCACACTCTATCTCTCTCTCTCTCAACTCGCACCTCACACTCTCTCTCTCTCTCAACCCGCACCTCACACTCTCTCTCTCTCTCTCTCAACCCGCACCTCACACTCTCTCTCTCTCTCAACCCGCACCTCACACTCTCTCTCTCTCTCTCAACCCACACATCACACTCACTCTTTCTCACAACCTGCACCTCACTCTCTCTATTTCTCTCAACCCGCACCTCACACACTCTCTCTCTCTCTCAAACCGCACCTCACACTCTCTCTCTCTCTCTCAACCCGCACCTCACACTCTCTCTCTCTCTCTCTCTCTCATACCGCACCTCACACTCTTACTCTCTCTCTCTCAACCTGCACCTCACACTCTCTCACTCTCTCTCTCTCAACCCGTACCTCTCACTCTCTCACTCTCTCTCTCTCAACCCGTACCTCTCACTCTCTCTCTCTCTCTCAACCCGCACCTCACACTCTCTTTCTCTCTCTCAAGCCGCACCTCACACTCTCTCTCTCTCTCTCTCTCTCTCAAACCGCACCTCACTCTCTCTCTCTCAACCTGCACGTCACTCTCTCTCTCTCTCTCTCTCTCTCTCTCAAACCTCACCTCACACTCTCTCTCTCTCTCAACCCGCACCTCACACTCACTCTCTCACAACCCGCACCTCACTCACTCTCTCTCTCTCAACCCGCACCTCACACTCTCTCTCTCTCTACCCGCACCTCACACTCTCTCTCTCTCTCTCTCTCTCTCTCAACCCGCACCTCACTCTCTCTCTCTCAACCTGCACGTCACTCTCTCTCTCTCTCTCTCTCTCTCTCAAACCTCACCTCACACTCTCTCTCTCTCTCAACCCACACCTCACACTCACTCTCTCTCTCAACCCGCACCTCACACTCACTCTCTCTCTCTCAACCCGCACCTCACACTCTCTCTCTCTCTCTCTCTCAACCCGCACCTCACTCTCTCTCTCTCAACCTGCACGTCACTCTCTCTCTCTCTCTCTCTCTCTCTCAACCAGCACCTCACACTCTCTCTCTCAACCCCCACCTCACACTCTCTCTCTCTCTCTAAACCCGCACCTCACATTCTCTCTCTCTCTCTCTCTCAACCCGCACCACACATTCTCTCTATCTCTCAACCCGCACCACACATTCTCTCTCTCTCTCTCTCAACCCGCACCTCACACTCTCTCTCTCTCTCTCTCAACCCGCACCTCACTCTCTCTCTCTCTCTCTCTCTCAACCCGCAACTCACATTCTTTCTCTATCTCTCTCTCTCAACCCGCACCTCACTCTCTCTCTCTCTCTCAACCAGCACCTCACACTCTCTCACTCTCTACCTCTCAACCCGCACCTCACGCTCTCTCACTCTCTCTCAACCCGTACTTCACAGTCTCTCACTCTCAACCTGCACCTCACACTCTCTCTCTCTCTCTCTCTCAACCCGCACCTCACTCTCTCTCTCTCTCTCTCAACCCCCACCTCACTCTCTCTCTCTCTCGCAACCCGCACCTCACACTCTCTCTCTCTCATCCCGCACCTCACACTCTCTCTCTCTCTCTCTCAACCCGCACCTCACACTCTCTCTCTCCCAACCCGCACCTCACACTGTCTCTCTCTCTCAACCCGCACCACACATTCTCTCTCTCTCTCAACCCGCGCCACACATTCTCCCTCTCTCTCTCCCAACCCGCACCTCACACTCTCTCTCTCTCCCTCTCTCTCTCTCAACCCGCAACTCACTCTCTCTCTCTCTCTCACTCTCAACCCGCACCTCACTCACTCTCTCTCTCTCTCAACCCCCACCTCACTCTCTGTCTCTCTCGCAACCTGCACCTGACACTCTCTCTCTCTCAACATGCACCTCACACTCTCTCACTCTCTCTCTCTCAACCCGTACCTCTCACTCTCTCTCTCTCTCTCAACCCGCACCTCACACTCTCTTTCTCTCTCTCAAGCCGCACCTCACACTCTCTCTCTCTCTCTCTCTCAACCCACACCTCACTCTCTCTCTCTCAACCTGCACGTCACTCTCTCTCTCTCTCTCTCTCAACCCGCACCTCACACTCTATCTCTCTCTCTCTCAACTCGCACCTCACACTCTCTCTCTCTCTCAACCCGCACCTCACACTCTCTCTCTCTCTCTCTCAACCCGCACCTCACACTCTCTCTCTCTCTCTCTCAATCCGCACCTCACACTCTCTCTCTCTCTCTCTCTCATACCGCACCTCACACTCTTACTCTCTCTCTCTCAACCTGCACCTCACACTCTCTCACTCTCTCTCTCTCAACCCGTACCTCTCACTCTCTCTCTCTCTCTCTCAACCCGCACCTCACACACTGTCTCTCTCTCTCTCAACCCGCACCTCACACTCTCTCTCTCTCTCTCTCAACCCGCACCTCACACTCTCTCTCTCATCCCGCACCTCACACTCTCTCTCTCTCACCCTGCACCTCATACTGTCTCTCTCTCTCAACCCGCACCTCACACTCTCTCTCTCTCAACCCGTACCTCACACTCTCTCTCTCTCAACCCCCACCTCACACTCTCTCTCTCTCTCTCTCAACCCGCACCTCACATTCTCTCTCTCTCTCTCTCAACCCGCACCACACATTCTCTCTCTCTCTCCCTCAACCCACACCACACATTCTCTCTCTCTCTCTCTCTGAACCTGCACCACACATTCTCTCTCTCTCTCAACCCGCACTTCACACTCTCTCTCTCTCTCTCTCAACCCACACCTCACTCTCTCTTCTCTCTCTCTCAACCCGCACCTCACAGTCTCTCTCTCTCAACCCGCACCATACAGTCTCTCTCTCTCTGTCTCTCAACCCGGACCTCACATCCTCTCTCTCACTCTCAACCCACACTTCACACTCTCTCTCTCTCAACCCGCACCTCACACTCTCTCTGTCTCAACCCACACCTCACACTTTCTCTCTCTCTCTCTCTCTCAACCCGCACCTCACACTCTCTCTCTCACAACCCGCACCTCACTCTCTCTCTCTCTCTCTCAACCCGCACCTCACACTCTCTCTCTCTCTACCCGCATCTCACACTCTCTCTCTCTCTCTCTCAACCCGCACCTCACACTCTCTCTCTCTCTCAACCCGCACCTCACACTCTCTCACTCTCTCACTCTCTCTCTCTCTCAACCCGCACCTCACACTCACTCGCTCTCAACCCGCACCTCACACTCTCTCTCTCTCTCTCAACCCGCACCTCACACTCACTCTCTCTCAACCCGCACCACACTCTCTCTCTCTCTCTCAACCCGCACCTCACACTCTCTCTCTCTCTCTACCCGCACCTCACACTCTCTCTCTCACAACCCGCACCTCACTCTCTCTCTCTCTCAACCCACACCTCACACTCTCTCTTCTCTCTCATCCCGCACCTCACACTCTCTCTCTCTCTCAACCTGCACCTCACACTCTCTCACTCTCTCTCTCTCAACCCATACCACTCACTCTCTCTCTCTCTCAACCCGCACCTCACACTCTCTCTATCTCTCAACCCGCACCTCAATCTCTCTCTCTCTCTCTCAACCCGCACCTCACACTCTCTCTCTCTCAACCCGCACCTCACACTCTCTCTCTCTCAACCCGCACCTCCTACTCTCTCTCTCTCTCAACCCGCACCTCACACTCTCTCTCCCTCTCAACCTGCACATCACACCCTCTCTCTCTCACAACCTGCACCTCACACTCTCTCTCTCTCTCAACCTGCACCTCACACTCTCTCTCTCTCTCTCTCAACCCGCAACTCACATTCTCTCTCTCTCTCTCTCAACCCGCACCTCACTCTCTCTCACTCTCTACCTCTCAACCCGCACCTCACGCTCTCTCACTCTCTCTCAACCCGTACTTCACAGTCTCTCACTCTCAACCTGCACCTCACACTCTTTCTCTCTCTCTCTCTCAACCCGCACCTCACTCTCTCTCTCTCTCTCTCTCAACCCTCACCTCACTCTCTCTCTCTCGCAACCCGCACCTCACTCTCTCTCTCTCTCTCTCAACCCGCACCTCACACTCTCTCTCTCACAACCCGCACCTCACTCTCTCTCTCTCTCTCTCATCCCGCAACTCACACTCTCTCTCTCTCTCTCAACCTGCACCTCACAATCTCTCACTCTCTCTCTCTCAACCCATACCTCTCACTCTCTCTCTCTCTCTCTCAACCCGCACCTCACACTCTCTCTCTCTCTCAACCCGCACCTCACACTCTCTCTCTCTCTCTCATCCCGCACCTCACACTCTCTCTCTCTCACCCTGCACCTCACACTGTCCCTCTCTCTCAACCCGCACCTCACACTATCTCTCTCTCAACCCGTACCTCACACTCTCTCTCTCTCTCTCTCAACCCGCAGCTCACACTCTCTCTCTCTCTCTCTCTCTCAACCCGCACCACACTCTCTCTCTCTCAACCTGCACGTCACTCTCTCTCTCTCTCTCTCTCAACCCGCACCACACATTCTCTCTCTCTCTCTCTCAACCCGCAACTCACTCTCTCTCTCTCTCTCACTCTCAACCCGCACCTCACTCACTCTCTCTCTCTCTCAACCCCCACCTCACTCTCTCTCTCTCTCGCAACCTGCACCTGACACTCTATCTCTCTCAACCTGCACCTCACACTCTCTCACTCTCTCTCTCTCAACCCGTACCTCTCAGTCTCTCTCTCTCTCTCTCAACCCGCACCTCACTCTCTCTCTCTCAACCTGCACGTCACTCTCTCTCTCTCTCTCTCTCTCTCAACCCGCACCTCACACTCTATCTCTCTCTCTCTCAACTCGCACCTCACACTCTCTCTCTCTCTCAACCCGCACCTCACACTCTCTCTCTCTCTCTCTCAACCCGCACCTCACACTCTCTCTCTCTCTCAACCCGCACCTCACACTCTCTCTCTCTCTCTCAACCCACACATCACACTCACTCTTTCTCACAACCTGCACCTCACTCTCTCTATTTCTCTCAACCCGCACCTCACACACTCTCTCTCTCTCTCAAACCGCACCTCACACTCTCTCTCTCTCTCTCTCAACCCGCACCTCACACTCTCTCTCTCTCTCTCTCTCTCATACCGCACCTCACACTCTTACTCTCTCTCTCTCAACCTGCACCTCACACTCTCTCACTCTCTCTCTCTCAACCCGTACCTCTCACTCTCTCACTCTCTCTCTCTCAACCCGTACCTCTCACTCTCTCTCTCTCTCTCAACCCGCACCTCACACTCTCTTTCTCTCTCTCAAGCCGCACCTCACACTCTCTCTCTCTCTCTCTCTCTCTCAAACCGCACCTCACTCTCTCTCTCTCAACCTGCACGTCACTCTCTCTCTCTCTCTCTCTCTCTCTCTCAAACCTCACCTCACACTCTCTCTCTCTCTCAACCCGCACCTCACACTCACTCTCTCACAACCCGCACCTCACTCACTCTCTCTCTCTCAACCCGCACCTCACACTCTCTCTCTCTCTACCCGCACCTCACACTCTCTCTCTCTCTCTCTCTCTCTCAACCCGCACCTCACTCTCTCTCTCTCAACCTGCACGTCACTCTCTCTCTCTCTCTCTCTCTCTCTCAAACCTCACCTCACACTCTCTCTCTCTCTCAACCCGCACCTCACACTCACTCTCTCTCTCAACCCGCACCTCACACTCACTCTCTCTCTCTCAACCCGCACCTCACACTCTCTCTCTCTCTCTCTCTCAACCCGCACCTCACTCTCTCTCTCTCAACCTGCACGTCACTCTCTCTCTCTCTCTCTCTCTCTCTCAACCAGCACCTCACACTCTCTCTCTCAACCCCCACCTCACACTCTCTCTCTCTCTCTAAACCCGCACCTCACATTCTCTCTCTCTCTCTCTCTCAACCCGCACCACACATTCTCTCTATCTCTCAACCCGCACCACACATTCTCTCTCTCTCTCTCTCAACCCGCACCTCACACTCTCTCTCTCTCTCTCTCAACCCGCACCTCACTCTCTCTCTCTCTCTCTCTCTCTCAACCCGCAACTCACATTCTTTCTCTCTCTCTCTCTCTCAACCCGCACCTCACTCTCTCTCTCTCTCTCAACCAGCACCTCACACTCTCTCACTCTCTACCTCTCAACCCGCACCTCACGCTCTCTCACTCTCTCTCAACCCGTACTTCACAGTCTCTCACTCTCAACCTGCACCTCACACTCTCTCTCTCTCTCTCTCTCAACCCGCACCTCACTCTCTCTCTCTCTCTCTCAACCCCCACCTCACTCTCTCTCTCTCTCGCAACCCGCACCTCACACTCTCTCTCTCTCATCCCGCACCTCACACTCTCTCTCTCTCTCTCTCAACCCGCACCTCACACTCTCTCTCTCCCAACCCGCACCTCACACTGTCTCTCTCTCTCAACCCGCACCACACATTCTCTCTCTCTCTCAACCCGCGCCACACATTCTCCCTCTCTCTCTCCCAACCCGCACCTCACACTCTCTCTCTCTCCCTCTCTCTCTCTCAACCCGCAACTCACTCTCTCTCTCTCTCTCACTCTCAACCCGCACCTCACTCACTCTCTCTCTCTCTCAACCCCCACCTCACTCTCTCTCTCTCTCGCAACCTGCACCTGACACTCTCTCTCTCTCAACCTGCACCTCACACTCTCTCACTCTCTCTCTCTCAACCCGTACCTCTCACTCTCTCTCTCTCTCTCAACCCGCACCTCACACTCTCTTTCTCTCTCTCAAGCCGCACCTCACACTCTCTCTCTCTCTCTCTCTCAACCCACACCTCACTCTCTCTCTCTCAACCTGCACGTCACTCTCTCTCTCTCTCTCTCTCAACCCGCACCTCACACTCTATCTCTCTCTCTCTCAACTCGCACCTCACACTCTCTCTCTCTCTCAACCCGCACCTCACACTCTCTCTCTCTCTCTCTCAACCCGCACCTCACACTCTCTCTCTCTCTCTCTCAACCCGCACCTCACACTCTCTCTCTCTCTCTCTCTCATACCGCACCTCACACTCTTACTCTCTCTCTCTCAACCTGCACCTCACACTCTCTCACTCTCTCTCTCTCAACCCGTACCTCTCACTCTCTCTCTCTCTCTCTCAACCCGCACCTCACACACTGTCTCTCTCTCTCTCAACCCGCACCTCACACTCTCTCTCTCTCTCTCTCATCCCGCACATCTCACTCTCTCTCTCATCCCGCACCTCACACTCTCTCTCTCTCAACCCCCACCTCACACTCTCTCTCTCTCTCTCTCAACCCGCACCTCACATTCTCTCTCTCTCTCTCTCAACCCGCACCACACATTCTCTCTCTCTCTCCCTCAACCCACACCACACATTCTCTCTCTCTCTCTCTCTGAACCTGCACCACACATTCTCTCTCTCTCTCAACCCGCACTTCACACTCTCTCTCTCTCTCTCTCAACCCACACCTCACTCTCTCTTCTCTCTCTCTCAACCCGCACCTCACAGTCTCTCTCTCTCAACCCGCACCATACAGTCTCTCTCTCTCTGTCTCTCAACCCGGACCTCACATCCTCTCTCTCACTCTCAACCCACACTTCACACTCTCTCTCTCTCAACCCGCACCTCACACTCTCTCTGTCTCAACCCACACCTCACACTTTCTCTCTCTCTCTCTCTCTCAACCCGCACCTCACACTCTCTCTCTCACAACCCGCACCTCACTCTCTCTCTCTCTCTCAACCCGCACCTCACACTCTCTCTCTCTCTACCCGCATCTCACACTCTCTCTCTCTCTCTCTCAACCCGCACCTCACACTCTCTCTCTCTCTCAACCCGCACCTCACACTCTCTCACTCTCTCACTCTCTCTCTCTCTCAACCCGCACCTCACACTCACTCGCTCTCAACCCGCACCTCACACTCTCTCTCTCTCTCAACCCGCACCTCACACTCACTCTCTCTCAACCCGCACCACACTCTCTCTCTCTCTCTCAACCCGCACCTCACACTCTCTCTCTCTCTACCCGCACCTCACACTCTCTCTCTCACAACCCGCACCTCACTCTCTCTCTCTCTCAACCCACACCTCACACTCTCTCTTCTCTCTCATCCCGCACCTCACACTCTCTCTCTCTCTCAACCTGCACCTCACACTCTCTCACTCTCTCTCTCTCAACCCATACCACTCACTCTCTCTCTCTCTCAACCCGCACCTCACACTCTCTCTATCTCTCAACCCGCACCTCAATCTCTCTCTCTCTCTCTCAACCCGCACCTCACACTCTCTCTCTCTCAACCCGCACCTCACACTCTCTCTCTCTCAACCCGCACCTCCTACTCTCTCTCTCTCTCAACCCGCACCTCACACTCTCTCTCCCTCTCAACCTGCACATCACACCCTCTCTCTCTCACAACCTGCACCTCACACTCTCTCTCTCTCTCAACCTGCACCTCACACTCTCTCTCTCTCTCTCTCAACCCGCAACTCACATTCTCTCTCTCTCTCTCTCAACCCGCACCTCACTCTCTCTCACTCTCTACCTCTCAACCCGCACCTCACGCTCTCTCACTCTCTCTCAACCCGTACTTCACAGTCTCTCACTCTCAACCTGCACCTCACACTCTTTCTCTCTCTCTCTCTCAACCCGCACCACACTCTCTCTCTCTCTCTCTCTCAACCCTCACCTCACTCTCTCTCTCTCTCTCTCAACCCGCACCTCACACTCTCTCTCTCACAACCCGCACCTCACTCTCTCTCTCTCTCTCTCATCCCGCAACTCACACTCTCTCTCTCTCTCTCTCAACCTGCACCTCACAATCTCTCACTCTCTCTCTCTCAACCCATACCTCTCACTCTCTCTCTCTCTCTCTCAACCCGCACCTCACACTCTCTCTCTCTCTCAACCCGCACCTCACACTCTCTCTCTCTCTCTCATCCCGCACCTCACACTCTCTCTCTCTCACCCTGCACCTCACACTGTCCCTCTCTCTCAACCCGCACCTCACACTATCTCTCTCTCAACCCGTACCTCACACTCTCTCTCTCTCTCTCAACCCGCAGCTCACACTCTCTCTCTCCCTCTCTCTCAACCCGCACCACACTCTCTCTCTCTCAACCTGCACGTCACTCTCTCTCTCTCTCTCTCTCAACCCGCACCACACATTCTCTCTCTCTCTCCCTCAACCCACACCACACATTCTCTCTCTCTCTCTCTCTGAACCTGCACCACACATTCTCTCTCTCTCTCAACCCGCACTTCACACTCTCTCTCTCTCTCTCTCAACCCACACCTCACTCTCTCTTCTCTCTCTCTCAACCCGCACCTCACAGTCTCTCTCTCTCAACCCGCACCATACAGTCTCTCTCTCTCTGTCTCTCAACCCGGACCTCACATCCTCTCTCTCACTCTCAACCCACACTTCACACTCTCTCTCTCTCAACCCGCACCTCACACTCTCTCTGTCTCAACCCACACCTCACACTTTCTCTCTCTCTCTCTCTCTCTCAAACCGCACCTCACACTCTCTCTCTCACAACCCGCACCTCACTCTCTCTCTCTCTCTCTCAACCCGCACCTCACACTCTCTCTCTCTCTACCCGCATCTCACACTCTCTCTCTCTCTCTCTCAACCCGCACCTCACACTCTCTCTCTCTCTCAACCCGCACCTCACACTCTCTCACTCTCTCACTCTCTCTCTCTCTCAACCCGCACCTCACACTCACTCGCTCTCAACCCGCACCTCACACTCTCTCTCTCTCTCAACCCGCACCTCACACTCACTCTCTCTCAACCCGCACCACACTCTCTCTCTCTCTCTCAACCCGCACCTCACACTCTCTCTCTCTCTACCCGCACCTCACACTCTCTCTCTCACAACCCGCACCTCACTCTCTCTCTCTCTCAACCCACACCTCACACTCTCTCTTCTCTCTCATCCCGCACCTCACACTCTCTCTCTCTCTCAACCTGCACCTCACACTCTCTCACTCTCTCTCTCTCAACCCATACCACTCACTCTCTCTCTCTCTCAACCCGCACCTCACACTCTCTCTATCTCTCAACCCGCACCTCAATCTCTCTCTCTCTCTCTCAACCCGCACCTCACACTCTCTCTCTCTCAACCCGCACCTCACACTCTCTCTCTCTCAACCCGCACCTCCTACTCTCTCTCTCTCTCAACCCGCACCTCACACTCTCTCTCCCTCTCAACCTGCACATCACACCCTCTCTCTCTCACAACCTGCACCTCACACTCTCTCTCTCTCTCAACCTGCACCTCACACTCTCTCTCTCTCTCTCTCAACCCGCAACTCACATTCTCTCTCTCTCTCTCTCTCAACCCGCACCTCACTCTCTCTCACTCTCTACCTCTCAACCCGCACCTCACGCTCTCTCACTCTCTCTCAACCCGTACTTCACAGTCTCTCACTCTCAACCTGCACCTCACACTCTTTCTCTCTCTCTCTCTCAACCCGCACCTCACTCTCTCTCTCTCTCTCTCTCAACCCTCACCTCACTCTCTCTCTCTCGCAACCCGCACCTCACTCTCTCTCTCTCTCTCTCAACCCGCACCTCACACTCTCTCTCTCACAACCCGCACCTCACTCTCTCTCTCTCTCTCTCATCCCGCACCTCACACTCTCTCTCTCTCTCTCAACCTGCACCTCACAATCTCTCACTCTCTCTCTCTCAACCCATACCTCTCACTCTCTCTCTCTCTCTCTCAACCCGCACCTCACACTCTCTCTCTCTCTCAACCCGCACCTCACACTCTCTCTCTCTCTCTCATCCCGCACCTCACACTCTCTCTCTCTCACCCTGCACCTCACACTGTCCCTCTCTCTCAACCCGCACCTCACACTATCTCTCTCTCAACCCGTACCTCACACTCTCTCTCTCTCTCTCAACCCGCAGCTCACACTCTCTCTCTCTCTCTCTCTCTCAACCCGCACCACACTCTCTCTCTCTCAACCTGCACGTCACTCTCTCTCTCTCTCTCTCTCAACCCGCAACTCACACTCTCTCTCTCTCTCACTCTCAACCCGCACCTCACTCACTCTCTCTCTCTCTCAACCCCCACCTCACTCTCTCTCTCTCTCGCAAACCGCACCTGACACTCTCTCTCTCTCAGCCCGCACCTCACACTCTCTTTCTCTCTCTCAAGCCGCACCTCACACTCTCTCTCTCTCTCTCTCTCTCTCAACCCGCACCTCACACTCTCTCTCTCTCTCAACCCGCACCTCACACTCACTCTCTCTCTCATCCCGCACCTCACACTCACTCTCTCTCTCTCAACCCGCACCTCACACTCTCTCTCTCTCTCTCTCTCTCAACCCGCATCTCACTCTCTCTCTCTCAACCTGCACGTCACTCTCTATCTCTCTCTCTCTCTCTCTCTCAACCAGCACCTCACACTCTCTCTCTCAACCCCCACCTCACACTCTCTCTCTCTCTCTAAACCCGCACCTCACATTCTCTCTCTCTCTCTCTCTCTCAACCCGCACCACACATTCTCTCTATCTCTCAACCCGCACCACACATTCTCTCTCTCTCTCTCTCAACCCGCACCTCACACTCTCTCTCTCTCTCTCTCAACCCGCACCTCACTCTCTCTCTCTCTCTCTCTCTCAACCCGCAACTCACATTCTTTCTCTCTCTCTCTCTCTCAACCCGCACCTCACTCTCTCTCTCTCTCTCAACCAGCACCTCACACTCTCTCACTCTCTACCTCTCAACCCGCACCTCACGCTGTCTCACTCTCTCTCAACCCGTACTTCACAGTCTCTCACTCTCAACCTGCACCTCACACTCTCTCTCTCTCTCTCTCTCTCTCAACCCGCACCTCACTCTCTCTCTGTCTCTCAACCCCCACCTCACTCTCTCTCTCTCTCGCAACCCGCACCTCACACTCTCTCTCTCTCAACCCGCACCTCACACTCTCTCTCTCTCTCATCCCGCACCTCACACTCTCTCTCTCTCTCTCTCAACCCGCACCTCACACTCTCTATCTCCCAACCCGCACCTCACACTGTCTCTCTCTCTCAACCCGCACCACACATTCTCTCTCTCTCTCAACCCGCGCCACACATTCTCCCTCTCTCTCTCCCAACCCGCACCTCACACACTCTCTCTCTCTATCTCTCTCTATCTCAACCCGCAACTCACTCTCTCTCTCTCTCTCACTCTCAACCCGCACCTCACTCACTCTCTCTCTCTCTCAACCCCCACCTCACTCTCTCTCTCTCTCGCAACCTGCACCTGACACTCTATCTCTCTCAACCTGCACCTCACACTCTCTCACTCTCTCTCTCTCAACCCGTACCTCTCAGTCTCTCTCTCTCTCTCTCAACCCGCACCTCACTCTCTCTCTCTCAACCTGCACGTCACTCTCTCTCTCTCTCTCTCTCTCTCAACCCGCACCTCACACTCTATCTCTCTCTCTCTCAACTCGCACCTCACACTCTCTCTCTCTCTCAACCCGCACCTCACACTCTCTCTCTCTCTCTCTCAACCCGCACCTCACACTCTCTCTCTCTCTCAACCCGCACCTCACACTCTCTCTCTCTCTCTCAACCCACACATCACACTCACTCTTTCTCACAACCTGCACCTCAGTCTCTCTATTTCTCTCAACCCGCACCTCACACACTCTCTCTCTCTCTCAAACCGCACCTCACACTCTCTCTCTCTCTCTCTCAACCCGCACCTCACACTCTCTCTCTCTCTCTCTCTCATACCGCACCTCACACTCTTACTCTCTCTCTCTCAACCTGCACCTCACACTCTCTCACTCTCTCTCTCTCAACCCGTACCTCTCACTCTCTCACTCTCTCTCTCTCAACCCGTACCTCTCACTCTCTCTCTCTCTCTCAACCCGCACCTCACACTCTCTTTCTCTCTCTCAAGCCGCACCTCACACTCTCTCTCTCTCTCTCTCTCTCAACCCGCACCTCACTCTCTCTCTCTCAACCTGCACGTCACTCTCTCTCTCTCTCTCTCTCTCTCTCAAACCTCACCTCACACTCTCTCTCTCTCTCTCAACCCGCACCTCACACTCACTCTCTCACAACCCGCACCTCACTCACTCTCTCTCTCTCAACCCGCACCTCACACTCTCTCTCTCTCTACCCGCACCTCACACTCTCTCTCTCTCTCTCTCTCTCTCAACCCGCACCTCACTCTCTCTCTCTCAACCTGCACGTCACTCTCTCTCTCTCTCTCTCTCTCTCTCAAACCTCACCTCACACTCTCTCTCTCTCTCAACCCGCACCTCACACTCACTCTCTCTCTCAACCCGCACCTCACACTCACTCTCTCTCTCTCAACCCGCACCTCACACTCTCTCTCTCTCTCTCTCTCAACCCGCACCTCACTCTCTCTCTCTCAACCTGCACGTCACTCTCTCTCTCTCTCTCTCTCTCTCAACCAGCACCTCACACTCTCTCTCTCAACCCCCACCTCACACTCTCTCTCTCTCTCTAAACCCGCACCTCACATTCTCTCTCTCTCTCTCTCTCAACCCGCACCACACATTCTCTCTATCTCTCAACCCGCACCACACATTCTCTCTCTCTCTCTCTCAACCGCACCTCACACTCTCTCTCTCTCTCTCTCAACCCGCACCTCACTCTCTCTCTCTCTCTCTCTCTCAACCCGCAACTCACATTCTTTCTCTCTCTCTCTCTCTCAACCCGCACCTCACTCTCTCTCTCTCTCTCAACCAGCACCTCACACTCTCTCACTCTCTACCTCTCAACCCGCACCTCACGCTCTCTCACTCTCTCTCAACCCGTACTTCACAGTCTCTCACTCTCAACCTGCACCTCACACTTTCTCTCTCTCTCTCTCTCAACCCGCACCTCACTCTCTCTCTCTCTCTCTCAACCCCCACCTCACTCTCTCTCTCTCTCGCAAACCGCACCTCACACTCTCTCTCTCTCATCCCGCACCTCACACTCTCTCTCTCTCTCTCTCTCAACCCGCACCTCACACTCTCTCTCTCCCAACCCGCACCTCACACTGTCTCTCTCTCTCAACCCGCACCACACATTCTCTCTCTCTCTCAACCCGCGCCACACATTCTCCCTCTCTCTCTCCCAACCCGCACCTCACACTCTCTCTCTCTCTCTCTCTCTCTCTCAACCCGCAACTCACTCTCTCTCTCTCTCTCACTCTCAACCCGCACCTCACTCACTCTCTCTCTCTCTCAACCCCCACCTCACTCTCTCTCTCTCTCGCAACCTGCACCTGACACTCTCTCTCTCTCAACCTGCACCTCACACTCTCTCACTCTCTCTCTCTCAACCCGTACCTCTCACTCTCTCTCTCTCTCTCAACCCGCACCTCACACTCTCTTTCTCTCTCTCAAGCCGCACCTCACACTCTCTCTCTCTCTCTCTCTCTCTCTCAACCCACACCTCACTCTCTCTCTCTCAACCTGCACGTCACTCTCTCTCTCTCTCTCTCTCAACCCGCACCTCACACTCTATCTCTCTCTCTCTCAACTCGCACCTCACACTCTCTCTCTCTCTCAACCCGCACCTCACACTCTCTCTCTCTCTCTCTCAACCCGCACCTCACACTCTCTCTCTCTCTCTCTCAACCCGCACCTCACACTCTCTCTCTCTCTCTCTCTCTCTCATACCGCACCTCACACTCTTACTCTCTCTCTCTCAACCTGCACCTCACACTCTCTCACTCTCTCTCTCTCAACCCGTACCTCTCACTCTCTCTCTCTCTCTCTCAACCCGCACCTCACACTCTGTCTTTCTCTCTCTCAAACCGCACCTCACACTCTCTCTCTCTCTCTCTCAACGTGCACCTCACACTCTCTCACTCTCTCTCTCTCAACCCGTACCTCTCACTCTCTCTCTCTCTCTCTCAACCCGCACCTCACACTCTGTCTCTCTCTCTCTCAACCCACACCTCACACTCTCTCTCTCTCTCTCATCCCGCACCTCACACTCTCTCTCTCTCTCAACCTGCACCTCACAATCTCTCACTCTCTCTCTCTCAACCCATACCTCTCACTCTCTCTCTCTCTCTCTCAACCCGCACCTCACACTCTCTCTCTCTCTCAACCCGCACCTCACACTCTCTCTCTCTCTCTCATCCCGCACCTCACACTCTCTCTCTCTCTCACCCTGCACCTCACACTGTCCCTCTCTCTCAACCCGCACCTCACACTATCTCTCTCTCAACCCGTACCTCACACTCTCTCTCTCTCTCTCTCAACCCGCAGCTCACACTCTCTCTCTCTCTCTCTCTCTCAACCCGCACCACACTCTCTCTCTCTCAACCTGCACGTCACTCTCTCTCTCTCTCTCTCTCAACCCGCACCTCACACTCTATCTCTCTCTCTCTCAACTCGCACCTCACACTCTCTGTCTCTCAACCCGCACCTCACACTCTCTCACTCTCTCTCTCTCTCAACCCGCACCTCACACTCTCTCTCTCTCTCTCAACCCGCACCTCACACTCTCTCTCTCAACCCACACCTCACACTCTCTCTCTCTCTCTCTCTCATACCGCACCTCACACTCTTACTCTCTCACTCTCAACCTGCACCTCACACTCTCTCACTCTCTCTCTCTCAACCCGTACCTCTCACTCTCTATCTCTCAACCCGCACCTCACAGTCTCCCTCTCTCTCTCATCCCGCACCTCACACTCTCTCTCTCTCACCCTGCACCTCACACTGTCTCTCTCTCTCAACCCGCTCCTCACACTCTCTCTCTCTCAACCCGTACCTCACACTCTCTCTCTCTCTCAACCCCCACCTCACACTCTCTCTCTCTCTCTCTCAACCCGCACCTCACATTCTCTCTCTCTCTCAACCCGCACCACACATTCTCTCTCTCTCTCTCTCTGAACCTGCACCACACATTCTCTCTCTCTCTCTCAACCCGCACCTCACACTCTCTCTCTCTCTCTCTCTCAACCCACACCTCACTCTCTCTCTCTCTCTCTCTCAACCCGCACCTCACAGTCTCTCTCTCTCAACCCGAACCTCACAGTCTCTCTCTCTCTGTCTCTCAACCCGGACCTCACATCCTCTCTCTCTCTCTCTCAACCCGCACTTCACACTCTCTCTCTCTCAACCCGCACCTCACACTCTATCTCTCTCTCTCTCAACTCGCACCTCACACTCTCTCTCTCTCTCAACCCGCACTTCACACTCACTCTTTCTCACAACCTGCACCTCACTCTCTCTATCTCTCTCAACCCACACCTCACACACTCTCTCTCTCTCTCAAACCGCACCTCACACTCTCTCTCTCTCTCTCAACCCGTACCTCACACTCTCTCTCTCTCTCTCTCTCTCATACCGCACCTCACACTCTTACTCTCTCTCTCTCAATCTGCACCTCACACTCTCTCACTCTATCTCTCTCAACCCGTACCTCTCACTCTCTCTCTCTCTCTCTCAACCCGCACCTCACACTCTGTCTCTCTCTCTCTCAACCCGCACCTCACACTCTCTCTCTCTCACCCTGCACCTCACACTGTCTCTCTCTCTCAACCCCCACCTCACACTCTCTCTCTCTCTCAACCCGCACCTCACATTCTCTCTCTCTCTCTCTCAACCCGCACCACACATTCTCTCTCTCTCTCTCTGAACCTGCACCACACATTTTCTCTCTCTCTCTCTCAACCCGCACCTCACACTCTCTCTCTCTCAACCCGCACCTCACACTCTCTCTCTCTCTCTCTCAACCCGCACCTCACACTCTCTCTCTCTCTCTCTCTCATACCGCACCTCACACTCTTACTCTCTCTCTCTCAACCTGCACCTCACACTCTCTCACTCTCTCTCTCTCAACCCGTACCTCTCACTCTCTCTCTCTCTCTCTCAACCCGCACCTCACACTCTGTCTCTCTCTCTCTCAACCCGCACCTCACAGTCTCTCTCTCTCTCTCTCAACCTGCACCTCACACTCTCTCACTCTCTCTCTCTCAACCCGTACCTCTCACTCTCTCTCTCTCTCTCTCAACCCGCACCTCACACTCTGTCTCTCTCTCTCTCAACCCACACCTCACACTCTCTCTCTCTCTCTCATCCCGCACCTCACACTCTCTCTCTCTCTCAACCTGCACCTCACAATCTCTCACTCTCTCTCTCTCAACCCATACCTCTCACTCTCTCTCTCTCTCTCTCAACCCGCACCTCACACTCTCTCTCTCTCTCAACCCGCACCTCACACTCTCTCTCTCTCTCTCATCCCGCACCTCACACTCTCTCTCTCTCACCCTGCACCTCACACTGTCCCTCTCTCTCAACCCGCACCTCACACTATCTCTCTCTCAACCCGTACCTCACACTCTCTCTCTCTCTCTCAACCCGCAGCTCACACTCTCTCTCTCTCTCTCTCTCTCAACCCGCACCTCACAGTCTCTCTCTCTCAACCCGAACCTCACAGTCTCTCTCTCTCTGTCTCTCAACCCGGACCTCCCATCCTCTCTCTCTCTCTCTCAACCCGCACTTCACACTCTCTCTCTCTCAACCCGCACCTCACACTCTATCTCTCTCTCTCTCAACTCGCACCTCACACTCTCTCTCTCTCTCAACCCGCACCTCACACTCACTCTTTCTCACAACCTGCACCTCACTCTCTCTATCTCTCTCAACCCACACCTCACACACTCTCTCTCTCTCTCAAACCGCACCTCACACTCTCTCTCTCTCTCTCAACCCGTACCTCACACTCTCTCTCTCTCTCTCTCTCATACCGCACCTCACACTCTTACTCTCTCTCTCTCAATCTGCACCTCACACTCTCTCACTCTCTCTCTCTCAACCCGTACCTCTCACTCTCTCTCTCTCTCTCTCAACCCGCACCTCACACTCTGTCTCTCTCTCTCTCAACCCGCACCTCACACTCTCTCTCTCTCTCTCAACCCGCACCTCACAGTCTCTCTCTCTTTCTCATCCCGCACCTCACACTCTCTCTCTCTCACCCTGCACCTCACACTGTCTCTCTCTCTCAACCCCCACCTCACACTCTCTCTCTCTCTCAACCCGCACCTCACATTCTCTCTCTCTCTCTCTCAACCCGCACCACACATTCTCTCTCTCTCTCTCTGAACCTGCACCACACATTTTCTCTCTCTCTCTCTCAACCCGCACCTCACACTCTCTCTCTCTCAACCCGCACCTCACACTCTCTCTCTCTCTCTCTCAACCCGCACCTCACACTCTCTCTCTCTCTCTCTCTCATACCGCACCTCACACTCTTACTCTCTCTCTCTCAACCTGCACCTCACACTCTCTCACTCTCTCTCTCTCAACCCGTACCTCTCACTCTCTCTCTCTCTCTCTCAACCCGCACCTCACACTCTGTCTCTCTCTCTCTCTCAACCCGCACCTCACACTCTCTCTCTCTCTCTCATCCCGCACCTCACACTCTCTCTCTCTCACCCTGCACCTCACACTGTCCCTCTCTCTCAACCCGCACCTCACACTATCTCTCTCTCAACCCGTACCTCACACTCTCTCTCTCTCTCTCAACCCGCAGCTCACACTCTCTCTCTCTCTCTCTCTCTCTCAACCCGCACCACACTCTCTCTCTCTCAACCTGCACGTCACTCTCTCTCTCTCTCTCTCTCAACCCGCACCTCACACTCTATCTCTCTCTCTCTCAACTCGCACCTCACACTCTCTGTCTCTCAACCCGCACCTCACACTCTCTCACTCTCTCTCTCTCTCAACCCGCACCTCACACTCTCTCTCTCTCTCTCAACCCGCACCTCGCACTCTCTCTCTCAACCCACACCTCACACTCTCTCTCTCTCTCTCTCATACCGCACCTCACACTCTTACTCTCTCTCTCTCAACCTGCACCTCACACTCTCTCACTCTCTCTCTCTCAACCCGTACCTCTCACTCTCTATCTCTCAACCCGCACCTCACAGTCTCCCTCTCTCTCTCATCCCGCACCTCACACTCTCTCTCTCTCACCCTGCACCTCACACTGTCTCTCTCTCTCAACCCGCACCTCACACTCTCTCTCTCTCAACCCGTACCTCACACTCTCTCTCTCTCTCAACCCCCACCTCACACTCTCTCTCTCTCTCTCTCAACCCGCACCTCACATTCTCTCTCTCTCTCTCTCAACCCGCACCACACATTCTCTCTCTCTCTCTCTCTGAACCTGCACCACACATTCTCTCTCTCTCTCTCAACCCGCACCTCACACTCTCTCTCTCTCTCTCTCTCAACCCACACCTCACTCTCTCTCTCTCTCTCTCTCAACCCGCACCTCACAGTCTCTCTCTCTCAACCCGAACCTCACAGTCTCTCTCTCTCTGTCTCTCAACCCGGACCTCACATCCTCTCTCTCTCTCTCTCAACCCGCACTTCACACTCTCTCTCTCTCAACCCGCACCTCACACTCTATCTCTCTCTCTCTCAACTCGCACCTCACACTCTCTCTCTCTCTCAACCCGCACCTCACACTCACTCTTTCTCACAACCTGCACCTCACTCTCTCTATCTCTCTCAACCCACACCTCACACACTCTCTCTCTCTCTCAAACCGCACCTCACACTCTCTCTCTCTCTCTCAACCCGTACCTCACACTCTCTCTCTCTCTCTCTCTCATACCGCACCTCACACTCTTACTCTCTCTCTCTCAATCTGCACCTCACACTCTCTCACTCTCTCTCTCTCAACCCGTACCTCTCACTCTCTCTCTCTCTCTCTCAACCCGCACCTCACACTCTGTCTCTCTCTCTCTCAACCCGCACCTCACACTCTCTCTCTCTCTCTCAACCCGCACCTCACAGTCTCTCTCTCTTTCTCATCCCGCAGCTCACACTCTCTCTCTCTCACCCTGCACCTCACACTGTCTCTCTCTCTCAACCCCCACCTCACACTCTCTCTCTCTCTCAACCCGCACCTCACATTCTCTCTCTCAACCCGCACCACACATTCTCTCTCACTCTCTCTGAACCTGCACCACACATTTTCTCTCTCTCTCTCTCAACCCGCACCTCACACTCTCTCTCTCTCAACCCGTACCTCACACTCTCTCTCTCTCTCAACCCCCACCTCACACTCTCTCTCTCTCTCAACCCGCACCTCACATTCTCTCTCTCTCTCTCTCAACCCGCACCACACATTCTCTCTCTCTCTCCCTCAACCCACACCACACATTCTCTCTCTCTCTCTCTCTGAACCTGCACCACACATTCTCTCTCTCTCTCAACCCGCACTTCACACTCTCTCTCTCTCTCTCTCAACCCACACCTCACTCTCTCTTCTCTCTCTCTCAACCCGCACCTCACAGGCTCTCTCTCTCTGTCTCTCAACCCGGACCTCACATCCTCTCTCTCACTCTCAACCCGCACTTCACACTCTCTCTCTCTCAACCCGCACCTCACACTCTCTCTGTCTCAACCCACACCTCACACTTTCTCTCTCTCTCTCTCTCTCTCAACCCGCACCTCACACTCTCTCTCTCACAACCCGCACCTCACTCTCTCTCTCTCTCTCTCAACCCGCACCTCACACTCTCTCTCTCTCTACCCGCATCTCACACTCTCTCTCTCTCTCTCAACCCGCACCTCACACTCTCTCTCTCTCTCAACCCGCACCTCACACTCTCTCACTCTCTTACTCTCTCACTCTCTCTCTCTCTCAACCCGCACCTCACACTCACTCGCTCTCAACCCGCACCTCACACTCTCTCTCTCTCTCAACCCGCACCTCAGACTCACTCTCTCACAACCCGCACCTCACTCTCTCTCTCTCTCTCTCAACCCGCACCTCACACTCTCTCTCTCTCTACCCGCACCTCACACTCACTCTCTCACAACCCGCACCTCACACTCTCTCTCTCTCTCAACCCACACCTCACACTCTCTCTTCTCTCTCATCCCGCACCTCACACTCTCTCTCTCTCTCAACCTGCACCTCACACTCTCTCACTCTCTCTCTCTCAACCCATACCTCTCACTCTCTCTCTCTCTCAACCCGCACCTCACACTCTCTCTCTCTCTCAACCCGCACCTCAATCTCTCTCTCTCTCTCTCAACCCGCACCTCACACTCTCTCTCTCTCAACCCGCACCTCACACTCTCTCTCTCTCTCTCTCTCTCAACCCGCACCTCACTCTCTCTCTCTCAACCTGCACGTCACTCTCTCTCTCTCTCTCTCTCTCTCAAACCTCACCTCACACTCTCTCTCTCTCTCAACCCGCACCTCACACTCACTCTCTCACAACCCGCAACTCACTCTCTCTCTCTCGCTCAACCCGCACCTCACACTCTCTCTCTCTCTACCCGCACCTCACACTCTCTCTCTCTCTCTCTCAACCCGCACCTCACTCTCTCTCTCTCAACCTGCACGTCACTCTCTCTCTCTCTCTCTCTCTCTCAAACCTCACCTCACACTCTCTCTCTCTCTCAACCCGCACCTCACACTCACTCTCTCTCTCAACCCGCACCTCACACTCACTCTCTCTCTCTCAACCCGCACCTCACACTCTCTCTCTCTCTCTCAACCCGCACCTCACTCTCTCTCTCTCAACCTGCACGTCACTCTCTCTCTCTCTCTCTCTCTCTCTCAACCAGCACCTCACACTCTCTCTCTCAACCCCCTCCTCACACTCTCTCTCTCTCTCTAAACCCGCACCTCACATTCTCTCTCTCTCTCTCTCTCAACCCGCACCACACATTCTCTCTATCTCTCAACCCGCACCACACATTCTCTCTCTCTCTCTCTCAACCCGCACCTCACACTCTCTCTCTCTCTCTCTCAACCCGCACCTCACTCTCTCTCTCTCTCTCTCTCTCAACCCGCAACTCACATTCTTTCTCTCTCTCTCTCTCTCAACCCGCACCTCACTCTCTCTCACTCTCTCAACCAGCACCTCACACTCTCTCACTCTCTAGCTCTCAACCCGCACCTCACTCTCTCTCACTCTCTCTCAACCCGTACTTCACAGTCTCTCACTCTCAACCTGCACCTCACACTCTCTCTCTCTCTCTCTCTCAACCCGCACCTCACTCTCTCTCTCTCTCTCAACCCCCACCTCACTCTCTCTCTCTCTCGCAACCCGCACCTCACACTCTCTCTCTCTCTCATCCCGCACCTCACACTCTCTCTCTCTCTCTCAACCCGCACCTCACACTCTCTCTCTCCCAACCCGCACCTCACACTGTCTCTCTCTCTCTCAACCCGCGCCACACATTCTCCCTCTCTCTCTCCCAACCCGCACCTCACACTCTCTCTCTCTCTCTCTCTCTCAACCCGCAACTCACTCTCTCTCTCTCTCTCTCTCACTCTCAACCCGCACCTCACTCACTCTCTCTCTCTCTCAACCCCCACCTCACTCTCTCTCTCTCTCTCGCAACCTGCACCTGACACTCTCTCTCTCTCAACCCGCACCTCACACTCTCTCTCTCTCTACCCGCATCTCACACTCTCTCTCTCTCTCTCAACCCGCACCTCACACTCTCTCTCTCTCTCAACCCGCACCTCACACTCTCTCACTCTCTCACTCTCTCTCTCTCTCAACCCGCACCTCACACTCACTCGCTCTCAACCCGCACCTCACACTCTCTCTCTCTCTCAACCCGCACCTCACACTCACTCTCTCACAACCCGCACCTCACTCTCTCTCTCTCTCTCAACCCGCACCTCACACTCTCTCTCTCTCTACCCGCACCTCACACTCTCTCTCTCACAACCCGCACCTCACTCTCTCTCTCTCTCTCAACCCACACCTCACACTCTCTCTTCTCTCTCATCCCGCACCTCACACTCTCTCTCTCTCAACCTGCACCTCACACTCTCTCACTCTCTCTCTCTCAACCCATACCTCTCACTCTCTCTCTCTCTCAACCCGCACTTCACACTCTCTCTATCTCTCAACCCGCACCTCAATCTCTCTCTCTCTCTCGCAACCCGCACCTCACACTCTCTCTCTCTCAACCCGCACCTCACACTCTCTCTCTCTCAACCCGCACCTCCTACTCTCTCTCTCTCTCAACCCGCACCTCACACTCTCTCTCCCTCTCAACCTGCACATCACACCCTCTCTCTCTCACAACCTGCACCTCACACTCTCTCTCTCTCTCTCTCAACCCGCAACTCACATTCTCTCTCTCTCTCTCTCAACCCGCACCTCACTCTCTCTCACTCTCTACCTCTCAACCCGCACCTCACGCTCTCTCACTCTCTCTCAACCCGTACTTCACAGTCTCTCACTCTCAACCTGCACCTCACACTCTTTCTCTATCTCTCTCTCAACCCGCACCTCACTCTCTCTCTCTCTCTCTCTCAACCCTCACCTCACTCTCTCTCTCTCGCAACCCGCACCTCACACTCTCTCTCTCTCAACCCGCACCTCACACTCTCTCTCTCCCAACCCGCACCTCACACTGTCTCTCTCTCTCTCAACCCGCACCACACATTCTCTCTCTCTCTCAACCCGCGCCACACATTCTCCCTCTCTCTCTCCCAACCCGCACCTCACACTCTCTCTCTCTCTCTCTCTCTCAACCCGCAACTCACTCTCTCTCTCTCTCTCACTCTCAACCCCCACCTCACTCACTCTCTCTCTCTCTCAACCCCCACCTCACTCTCTCTCTCTCTCTCAACCTGCACCTCACACTCTCTCACTCTCTCTCTCTCAACCCGTACCTCTCACTCTCTCTCTCTCTCTCAACCCGCACCTCACACTCTCTTTCTCTCTCTCAAGCCGCACCTCACACTCTCTCTCTCTCTCTCTCTCTCTCAACCCGCACCTCACTCTCTCTCTCTCAACCTGCACGTCACTCTCTCTCTCTCTCTCTCTCTCTCTCAACCCGCACCTCACACTCTATCTCTCTCTCTCTCAACTCGCACCTCACACTCTCTCTCTCTCTCAACCCGCACCTCACACTCTCTCTCTCTCTCTCTCAACCCGCACCTCACACTCTCTCTCTCTCTCTCTCTCAACCCGCACCTCACACTCTCTCTCTCTCTCTCTCTCATACCGCACCTCACACTCTTACTCTCTCTCTCTCAACCTGCACCTCACACTCTCTCACTCTCTCTCTCTCAACCCGTACCTCTCACTCTCTCTCTCTCTCTCTCAACCCGCACCTCACACTCTGTCTCTCTCTCTCTCAACCCGCACCTCACACTCTCTCTCTCTTTCTCTCATCCCGCACATCACACTCTCTCTCTCATCCCGCACCTCACACTCACTCTCTCTCACCCTGCACCTCATACTGTCTCTCTCTCTCAACCCGCACCTCACACTCTCTCTCTCTCAACCCGTACCTCACACTCTCTCTCTCTCTCAACCCCCACCTCACACTCACTCTCTCTCTCTCTCAACCCGCACCTCACATTCTCTCCCTCTCTCTCTCAACCCGCACCACACATTCTCTCTCTCTCTCCCTCAACCCACACCACACATTCTCTCTCTCTCTCTCAACCCGTACTTCACAGTCTCTCACTCTCAACCTGCACCTCACACTCTTTCTCTCTCTCTCTCTCAACCCGCACCTCACTCTCTCTCTCTCTCTCTCTCAACCCTCACCTCACTCTCTCTCTCTCGCAACCCGCACCTCACTCTCTCTCTCTCTCTCTCAACCAGCACCTCACACTCTCTCTCTCAACCCCCACCTCACACTCTCTCTCTCTCTCTAAACCCGCACCTCACATTCTCTCTCTCTCTCTCTCTCTCAACCCGCACCACACATTCTCTCTCTCTCTCTCTCAACCCGCACCTCACACTCTCTCTCTCTGTCTCTCAACCCGCACCTCACTCTCTCTCTCTCTCTCTCTCTCAACCCACACCTCACTCTCTCTTCTCTCTCTCTCAACCCGCACCTCACAGTCTCTCTCTCTCAACCCGCACCATACAGTCTCTCTCTCTCTGTCTCTCAACCCGGACCTCACATCCTCTCTCTCACTCTCAACCCACACTTCACACTCTCTCTCTCTCAACCCGCACCTCACACTCTCTCTGTCTCAACCCACACCTCACACTTTCTCTCTCTCTCTCTCTCTCAACCCGCACCTCACACTCTCTCTCTCACAACCCGCACCTCACTCTCTCTCTCTCTCTCTCAACCCGCACCTCACACTCTCTCTCTCTCTACCCGCATCTCACACTCTCTCTCTCTCTCTCTCAACCCGCACCTCACACTCTCTCTCTCTCTCAACCCGCACCTCACACTCACTCTCTCACAACCCGCACCTCACTCTCTCTCTCTCTCTCAACCCGCACCTCACACTCTCTCTCTCTCTTCCCGCACCTCACACTCTCTCTCTCACAACCCGCACCTCACTCTCTCTCTCTCTCTCAACCCACACCTCACTCTCTCTCTTCTCTCTCATCCCGCACCTCACACTCTCTCTCTCTCTCAACCTGCACCTCACACTCTCTCACTCTCTCTCTCTCAACCCATACCTCTCACTCTCTCTCTCTCTCAACCCGCACCTCACACTCTCTCTATCTCTCAACCCGCACCTCAATCTCTCTCTCTCTCTCGCAACCCGCACCTCACACTCTCTCTCTCTCAACCCGCACCTCACACTCTCTCTCTCTCAACCCGCACCTCCTACTCTCTCTCTCTCTCAACCCGCACCTCACACTCTCTCTCTCTCTCAACCTGCACCTCACACTCTCTCACTCTCTCTCTCTCAACCCATACCTCTCACTCTCTCTCTCTCTCAACCCGCACCTCACACTCTCTCTATCTCTCAACCCGCACCTCAATCTCTCTCTCTCTCTCGCAACCCACACCTCACACTCTCTCTCTCTCAACCCGCACCTCACACTCTCTCTCTCTCAACCCGCACCTCCTACTCTCTCTCTCTCTCAACCCGCACCTCACACTCTCTCTCCCTCTCAACCTGCACATCACACCCTCTCTCTCTCACAACCTGCACCTCACACTCTCTCTCTCTCTCAACCTGCACCTCACACTCTCTCTCTCTCTATCTCAACCCGCAACTCACATTCTCTCTCTCTCTCTCTCAACCCGCACCTCACTCTCTCTCACTCTCTACCTCTCAACCCGCACCTCACGCTCTCTCACTCTCTCTCAACCCGTACTTCACAGTCTCTCACTCTCAACCTGCACCTCACACTCTTTCTCTCTCTCTCTCTCAACCCGCACCTCACTCTCTCTCTCTCTCTCTCTCAACCCTCACCTCACTCTCTCTCTCTCGCAACCCGCACCTCACTCTCTCTCTCTCTCTCTCAACCCGCACCTCACACTCTCTTTCTCTCTCTCAAGCCGCACCTCACACTCTCTCTCTCTCTCTCTCTCTCTCAACCCGCACCTAACTCTCTCTCTCTCAACCTGCACGTCACTCTCTCTCTCTCTCTCTCTCTCTCAACCCGCACCTCACACTCTATCTCTCTCTCTCTCAACTCGGACCTCACACTCTCTCTCTCTCTCAACCCGCACCTCACACTCTCTCTCTCTCTCTCTCAACCCTCACCTCACACACTCTCTCTCTCTCTCTCAACCCGCACCTCACACTCTCTCTCTCTCTCTCTCAACCCGCACCTCACACTCTCTCTCTCTCTCTCTCTCATACCGCACCTCACACTCTTACTCTCTCTCTCTCAACCTGCACCTCACACTCTCTCACTCTCTCTCTCTCAACCCGTACCTCTCACTCTCTCTCTCTCTCTCTCTCAACCCGCACCTCACACTCTGTCTCTCTCTCTCTCAACCCGCACCTCACACTCTCTCTCTCTCTCATCCCGCACATCACACTCTCTCTCTCATCCCGCACCTCACACTCTCTCTCTCTCACCCTGCACCTCATACTGTCTCTCTCTCTCAACCCGCACCTCACACTCTCTCTCTCTCAACCCGTACCTCACACTCTCTCTCTCTCTCAACCCCCACCTCACACTCTCTCTCTCTCTCTCTCAACCCGCACCTCACATTCTCTCTCTCTCTCTCTCAACCCGCACCACACATTCTCTCTCTCTCCCCCTCAACCCACACCACACATTCTCTCTCTCTCTCTCTCTGAACCTGCACCACACATTCTCTCTCTCTCTCAACCCGCACTTCACACACTCTCTCTCTCTCTCTCTCAACCCACACCTCACTCTCTCTTCTCTCTCTCTCAACCCGCACCTCACAGTCTCTCTCTCTCAACCCGCACCATACACTCTCTCTCTCTCTGTCTCTCAACCCGGACCTCACATCCTCTCTCTCAGTCTCAACCCGCACTTCACACTCTCTCTCTCTCAACCCGCACCTCACACTCTCTCTGTCTCAACCCACACCTCACACTTTCTCTCTCTCTCTCTCTCTCAACCCGCACCTCACACTCTCTCTCTCACAACCCGCACCTCACTCTCTCTCTCTCTCTCTCAACCCGCACCTCACACTCTCTCTCTCTCTACCCGCATCTCACACTCTCTCTCTCTCTCTCAACCCCCACCTCACACTCTCTCTCTCTCAACCCGCACCTCACACTCTCTCACTCTCTCACTCTCTCTCTCTCTCAACCCGCACCTCACACTCACTCGCTCTCAACCCGCACCTCACACTCTCTCTCTCTCTCAACCCGCACCTCACACTCACTCTCTCACAACCCGCACCTCACTCTCTCTCTCTCTCTCAACCCGCACCTCACACACTCTCTCTCTCACAACCCGCACCTCACTCTCTCTCTCTCTCTCAACCCACACCTCACACTCTCTCTTCTCTCTCATCCCGCACCTCACACTCTCTCTCTCTCTCAACCTGCACCTCACACTCTCTCACTCTCTCTCTCTCAACCCATACCTCTCACTCTCTCTCTCTCTCAACCCGCACCTCACACTCTCTCTATCTCTCAACCCGCACCTCAATCTCTCTCTCTCTCTCTCAACCCGCACCTCACACTCTCTCTCTCTCAACCCGCACCTCACACTCTCTCTCTCTCAACCCGCACCTCCTACTCTCTCTCTCTCTCAACCCGCACCTCACACTCTCTCTCCCTCTCAACCTGCACATCACACCCTCTCTCTCTCACAACCTGCACCTCACACTCTCTCTCTCTCTCAACCTGCACCTCACACTCTCTCTCTCTCTCTCTCAACCCGCAACTCACATTCTCTCTCTCTCTCTCTCAACCCGCACCTCACTCTCTCTCACTCTCTACCTCTCAACCCGCACCTCACGCTCTCTCACTCTCTCTCAACCCGTACTTCACAGTCTCTCACTCTCAACCTGCACCTCACACTCTTTCTCTCTCTCTCTCTCAACCCGCACCTCACTCTCTCTCTCTCTCTCTCTCAACCCTCACCTCACTCTCTCTCTCTCGCAACCCGCACCTCACACTCTCTCTCTCTCAACCCGCACCTCACACTCTCTCTCTCTCTCATCCCGCACCTCACACTCTGTCTCTCTCTCTCTCTCAACCCGCACCTCACACTCTCTCTCTCTCAACCCGCACCTCACACTGTCTCTCTCTCTCAACCCGCACCGCACACTCTCTCTCTCTCTCAACCCGCACCTCACACTCTCTCTCTCTCTCAACACCCACCTCACACTCTCTCTCTCTCTCTCTCAACCCGCACCACACATTCTCTCTATCTCTCAACCCGCACCACACATTCTCTCTCTCTCTCTCTCAACCCGCACCTCACACTCTCTCTCTCTCTCTCTCTCAACCCGCACCTCACTCTCTCTCTCTCTCAACCCGCACCTCACTCTCTCTCTCTCTCTCTCTCAACCCGCACCACACATTCTCTTTATCTCTCAACCCGCACCACACATTCTCTCTCTCTCTCTCTCAACCCGCACCTCACACTCTCTCTCTCTCTCTCTCAACCCGCACCACACATTCTCTCTCTCTCTCAACCCGCACCACACATTCTCTCTCTCTCTCTCTCAACCCGCACCTCACACTCTCTCTCTCTCTCTCAACCCCCACCTCACACTCTCTCTCTCTCTCAACACCCACCTCACACTCTCTCTCTCTCTCTCTCAACCCGCACCACACATTCTCTCTATCTCTCAACCCGCACCACACATTCTCTCTCTCTCTCTCTCAACCCGCACCTCACACTCTCTCTCTCTCTCTCTCTCAACCCGCACCTCACTCTCTCTCTCTCTCAACCCGCACCTCACTCTCTCTCTCTCTCTCTCTCAACCCGCACCTCACTCACTCTATCTCTCTCTCAACCCCCACCTCACACTCTCTCTCTCTCTCTCAACCCATACCTCTCATTCTCTCTCTCTCAACCCGCACCTCACACTCTCTCTCTCTCTCAACCCGCACCTCACACTCTCTCTCTCTCTCTCATCCCGCACCTCATACTCTCTCTCTCTCTCAACCTTCACATCACACTCTCTCACTCTCTCTCTCTCAACCCGTACCTCTCACTCTCTCTCTCTCTCTCAACCCGCACCTCACACTCTCTCTCTCTCTCAACCCGCAACTCACACTCTCTCTCTCTCTCTCTCTCATTCCGCACCTCACACTCTCTCTCTCTCACCCTGCATCTCACACTGTCTCTCTCTCTCAACCCGCACCTCACACTCTCTCTCTCTCAACCCATACCTCACACTCTCTCTCTCTCTCAACCCCCACCTCACACTCACTCTCTCTCTCTCTCAACCCGCACCTCACATTCTCTCTCTCTCTCTCTCAACCCGCACCACACATTCTCTCTCTCTCTCTCAACCCGCACCACACATTTTCTCTCTCTCTCTCTCTCAACCTGCACCACAGATTCTCTCTCTCTCTCTCTCAACCCGCACCTCACACTCTCTCTCTCTCTCTCTCTCTCAACCTACACCTCACTCTCTCTCTCTCTCACTCTCAACCCGCACCTCACAGTCTCTCTCTCTCAACCCGCACCTCACAGTCTCTCTCTCTCTGTCTCTCAACCCGGACCTCACATCCTCTCTCTCTCTCTCAACCCGCACTTCACACTCTCTCTCTCTCAACCCGCACCTCACACTCTCTCTCTCTCAACCTGCACCTCACACTTTCTCTCTCTCTCTCTCTCAACCCGCACCTCACACTCTCTCTCTCACAACCCGCACCTCACTCTCTCTCTCTCTCTCTCAACCCGCACCTCACACTCTCTCTCTCTCTACCCGCACCTCACACTTTCTCTCTCTCTCTCAACCCGCACCTCACACTCTCTCTCTCTTTCTCTCTCTCTCAACCCGCACCTCACTCTCTCTCTCTCAACCTGCACGTCAATCTCTCTCTCTCTCTCGCTCAACCCGCACCTCACACTCTATCTCTCTCTCTCTCAACTCGCACTTCACACTTTCTGTCTCTCAACCCGCACCTCACACTCTCACTCTCTCTCAACCCGCACATCACACTCACTCTTTCTCACAACCCGCATCTCACTCTCTCTATCTCCCTCAACCCGCACCTCACACACTCTCTCTCTCTCTCAAACCACACCTCACACTCTCTCTCTCTCTCTCTCAACCCGCACCTCACACTCTCTCTCTCTCTCATACCGCACCTCACACTCTTACTCTCTCTCTCTCAACCCGCACCTCACACTCTCTCACTCTGTCTCTCTCAACCCGTACCTCACACTGTCTCCAACTCACTCAACCCGCACCTAACACTCTCTCTCTCTCTCCCTCTCTCTCTCAACCCGCACCTCACACTATCTATCTCTCAACCTGCAACACACACTCTCTCTCTCTCTCTCTCTCTCAGCCCGCACGTCACTCTCTCTCTCTCTCTCTCAACCCGCACCTCACACTCTCTCTCTCTCTCTCTCTCAAACCTCACCTCACACTCTCTCTCTCTCTCAACCCGCACCTCACACTCACTCTCTCTCTCAACCCGCACCTCACACTCACTCTCTCTCTCTCAACCCGCACCTCACACTCTCTCTCTCTCTCTCTCTCTCAACACGCACCTCACTCTCTCTCTCTCAACCTGCACGTCACTCTCTCTCTCTCTCTCGCTCTCTCTCAACCCGCACCTCACACTGTCTCTCTCTCTCTCAACCCCCACCTCACACTCTCTCTCTCTCTCTAAACCCGCACCTCACATTCTCTCTCTCTCTCTCAACCCGCACCACACATTCTCTCTATCTCTCAACCCGCACCACACATTCTCTCTCTCTCTCTCTCAACCCGCACCTCACACTCTCTCTCTCTCAACCCGCACCTCACTCTCTCTCTCTCTCTCTCTCAACCCGCAACTCACATTCTTTCTCTCTCTCTCTCTCTCAACCCGCACCTCACTCTCTCTCTCTCTCTCAACCAGCACCTCACACTCTCTCACTCTCTACCTCTCAACCCACACCTCACGCTCTCTCACTCTCTCTCAACCCGTACTTCACAGTCTCTCACTCTCAAACTGCACCTCACACACTCTCTCTCTCTCTCTCTCTCTCTCTCAACCCGCACCTCACTCTCTCTCTCTCTCTCAACCCCCACCTCACTCTCTCTCTCTCTCGCAACCCGCACCTCACACTCTCTCTCTCTCAACCCGCACCTCACACTCTCTCTCTCTCTCATCCCGCACCTCACACTCTCTCTCTCTCTCATCCCGCACCTCACACTCTCTCTCTCTCTCTCTCAACCCGCACCTCACACACTCTCTCTCCCAACCCGCACCTCACACTGTCTCTCTCTCTCAACCCGCACCACACATTCTCCCTCTCTCTCTCTCAACCCGCACCTCACACTCTCTCTCTCTCTACCCGCATCTCACACTCTCTCTCTCTCAATCCGCACCTCACACTCTCTCTCTCTCTCAACCCGCACCTCACACTCTCTCACTCTCTCACTCTCTCTCTCTCTCAACCCGCACCTCACACTATCTCTCTCTCTCAACCCGCACCTCACACTCACTCACTCACAACTCGCAACTCACTCTCTCTCTCTCTCTCTCAACCCGCACCTCACACTCTCTCTCTCTACCCGCACCTCACACTCTCTCTCTCTACCCGCACCTCACACTCTCTCTCTCACAACCCGCACCTCACTCTCTCTCTCTCTCTCAACCCACACCTCACACTCTCTCTCTCTCTCTCATCCCGCACCTCACACTCTCTCTCTCTCTCAACCTGCACCTCACACTCTCTCACTCTCTCTCTCTCAACCCATACCTCTCACTCTCTCTCTCTCTCTCTCAACACGCACCTCACACTCTCTCTCTCTCTCTCAACCCGCACTTCACACTCTCTCTCTCTCTCTCATCCCACACCTCACACTCTCTCTCTCTCAACCCGCACCTCATACTCTCTCTCTCTCTCCCTCAACCCGCAACTCACACTCTCTCTCTCTCAACCCACACCTCACACTTTCTCTCTCTCTCTCTCTCTCAACCCGCACCTCACACTCTCTCTCTCACAACCCGCACGTCACTCTCTCTCTCTCTCTCTCAACCCGCACCTCACACTCTCTCTCTCTCTTCCCGCATCTCACATTCTCTCTCTCTCTCTCAACCCGCACCTCACACTCTCACTCTCTCTCAACCCGCACCTCACACTCTCTCACTCTCTCACTCTCTCTCTCTCTCAACCCGCACCTCACACTCACTCTCTCTCAACCCGCACCTCACACTCACTCTCTCTCACTCTCAACCCGCACCTCACTCTCACTCTCTCACAACCCGCACCTCACTCTCTCTCTCTCTCTCTCAACCCGCACCTCACACTCTCTCTCTCTCTACCCGCACCTCACTCTCTCTCTCTCTCTCAACCCACACCTCACACTCTCTCTCTCTCTCTCATCCCGCACCTCACACTCTCTCTCTCTCAACCTGCACCTCACACTCTCTCACTCTCTCTCTCTCAACCCATACCTCTCACTCTCTCTCTCTCAACCCGCACCTCACTCTCTCTCTCTCAACCCATACCTCTCACTCTCTCTCTCTCAACCCGCACCACACTCTCTCTCTCTCAACCCGCACCTCACACTCTCTCTCTCTCTCTCTCTCATCCCACACCTCACACTCTCTCTCTCTCACACTGCACCTCACACTGTCCCTCTCTCTCAACCCGTACCTCACACTCTATCTCTCTATCTCTCCACTCGCACCTCACACTCTCTGTCTCTCAACCCGCACCTCACACTCTCTCACTCTCTCTCTCTCTCAACCCGCACCTCACACTCTCTCTCTCTCTCTCTCTCAACCCGCACCTCACACTCTCTCTCTCTCTCAACCCACACCTCACACTCTCTCTCTCTCTCTCTCAACCCGCACATCACACTCACTCTTTCTCACAACCTGCACCTCACTCTCTCTATCTCTCTCAACCCGCACCTCACACACTCTCTCTCTCTCTCTCTCTCTCTCAACCCGCACCTCACACTCTCTCTCTCTCTCTCTCATACCGCACCTCACACTCTTACTCTCTCTCTCTCAACCTGCACCTCACACTCTCTCACTCTCTCTCTCTCAACCCGTACCTCTCACTCTCTCTCTCTCAACCCGCACCTCACACTCTCTCTCTCTCTCAACCCGCACCTCACAGTCTCCCTCTCTCTCTCATCCCGCACCTCACACTCTCTCTCTCTCACCCTGCACCTCACACTGTCTCTCTCTCTCAACCCGCACCTCACAATCTCTCTCTCTCAACCCGTACCTCACACTCTCTCTCTCTCTCAACGCCCACCTCACACTCTCTCTCTCTCTCTCTCAACCCGCACCTCACATTCTCTCTCTCTCTCTCTCAACCCGCACCTCACATTCTCTCTCTCTCTCTCTCAACCCGCACGACACATTCTCTCTCTCTCTCTCTCTCTGAACCTGCACCACACATTCTCTCTCTCTCTCCCTCAAGCCGCACCTCACACTCTCTCTCTCTCTCTCTCTCAACCCACACCTCACTCTCTCTCTCTCTCAACCCGCACCTCACAGTCTCTCTCTCTCAACCCGCACCTCACAGTCTCTCTCCCTCTGTCTCTCAACCCGGACCTCACATCCTCTCTCTCTCTCTCAAGCCGCACTTCACACTCTCTCTCTCACAACCCGCACCTCACTCTCTCTCTCTCTCTCAACCCGCAACTCACACTCTCTCTCTCTCTACCCGCATCTCACACTCTCTCTCTCTCTCTCAACATGCACCTCACACTCTGTCTCTCTCTCAACCCGCACCTCACACTCTCTCACTCTCTCACTCTCTCTCTCTCAACCCGCACCTCACACTCACTCCCTCTCAACCCGCACCTCAAACTCTCTCTCTCTCTCTCAACCCGCAGCTCACACTCACTCTCTCACAACCCGCACCTCACTCTCTCTCTCTCTCTCAACCCGCACCTCACACTCTCTCTCTCTACCCGCATCTCACACTCTCTCTCTCTCTCTCTCTCTCAACCCGCACCTCACACTCTGTCTCTCTCTCAACCCGCACCTCACACTCTCTCACTCTCTCACTATCTCTCTCTCAACCCGCACCTCACACTCACTCTCTCTCAACCCGCACCTCACACTCTCTCTCTCTCTCAACCCGCACCTCACACTCTCTCTCTCAACCCGCACCTCACACTCTCTCTCTCTCTCTCAACCCGCACGTCACACTCTCTCTCTCTCTCTCAACCCGCACGTCACACTCTCTCTCTCTCTCTCTCTCAACTCGCACCTCACACTCTCTGTCTCTCAACCCGCACCTCACACTCTCTCACTCTCTCTTTCTCTCAACCCGCACCTCACACTCTCTCTCTCTCTCTCTCAACCCGCACCTCACACTCTCTCTCTCTCTCTCTCAACCCGCACATCACATTCACTCTTTCTCACAACCTGCACCTCACTCTCTCTATCTATTTCAACCCGCACCTCACACACTCTCTCTCTCTCTCAAACCGCACCTCACACTCTCTCTCTCTCTCTCTCTCTCAACCCGCACCTCACACTCTTACTCTCTCTCTCTCAACCCGCACCTCACACTCTCTCACTCTCGCTCTCTCATCCCGCACCTCACACTCTCTCACTCTGTCTCTCTCAACCCGTACCTCACACTGTCTCCAACTCACTCAACCCGCACCTCACACTCACTCTCTCTCAACCCGCATCTCACACTCACTCTCTCTCTCTGTCAACCCGCACCTCACACTCTCTCTCTCTCTCTCACTCAACCGGCACCTCACACTAACTCTCTCTCAACCCGCACCTCAGACTCACTCTCTCTCAACCCGCAACTCACACTCTCTCTCTCTCTCAACCCGCACCTCACACGCTCTCTCTCTCAACCCGCACCTCACACTCTCTCTCGCTCACTCAACCCGCAGCTCACACTCTCTCTCTCTCTCTCAACCCGCACCTCACACTCTCTCTCTCTCTCTCAACCCGCACCTCACTCTCTCTATCTCAACCTGCACCTCACTCTCTCTCTCTCTCTCTCAACCCGCAAACCACACTCTCTCTCTCTCTCTCAACCCGCAACTCACTCTATCTCAACCCGCACCTCACTCTCTCTATCTCAACCCGCACCTCACACTCTCTCTCTCACTCAACCCGCAGCTCACACTCTCTCTCTCTCTCAACCCGCACCTCACACTCTCTCTCTCTCTCTCAACCCGCACCTCACCCTCTCTATCTCAACCTGCACCTCACTCTCTCTCTCTCTCTCTCTACCCGCACCTCACACTCTCTCTTTCTCTCTCAACCCGCACCTCACTCTCTCTATCACAACCCGCACCTCACTCTCTCTATCTCAACCCGCACCTCACACACTCTCTCTCTCTCTCAACCCGCACCTCACACACTCTCACTCTCTCTCTCTCAACCCGCACCTCACACTCTCTCTCCCTCTCAACCCGCACCTCACACTCTCTCTCTCTCTCAACCCGGACCTCACACTCTCTCTCTCTCAACCCGCACCTCCTACTCTCTCTCAACCCGCACCTCACACTCTCTATCCCTCTCAACCCGCACATCACACCCTCTCTCTCTCACAACCTGCACCTCACACTCTCTCTCTCTCTCTCAACCCGCAACTCACACTCTCTCTCTCTCTCTCTCAACCCGCAACTCACATTCTCTCTCTCTCTCTCTCTCAACCCGCACCTCAATCTCTCTCACTCTCTACCTCTCAACCCGCACCTCACGCTCTCTCACTCTCTCTCAACCCGTACTTCACAGTCTCTCACTCTCAACCTGCACCTCACACTCTCTCTCTCTCTCTCTCTCAACCCGCACCTCACTCTCTCTCTCTCTCTCTCTCTCAACACCCACCTCACTCTCTCTCTCTCTCTCGCAACCCGCACCTCACACTCTCTCTCTCTCTCTCAACCCGCACCTCACACTCTCTCTCTCTCAACCCGCACCTCACACTGTCTCTGTCTCTCAACCCGCACCTCACACTCTCTCTCTCTCTCTACCCGCATCTCACACTCTCTCTCTCTCTCAACCCGCACCTCACACTCTCTCTCTCTCTCAACCCGCACCTCACACTCATTCTCTCACAACCCGCACCTCACTCACTCTCTCTCTCTCTCAACCCGCACCTCACACTCTCTCTCTCTCTACCCGCACCTCACACTCTCTCTCTCACAACCCGCACCTCACTCTCTCTCTCTTTCTCAACCCACACCTCACACTCTCTCTCTCTCTCTCATCCCGCACCTCACACTCTCTCTCTCTCTCAACCTGCACCTCACACTCTCTCACTCTCTCTCTCTCAACCCATACCTCTCACTCTCTCTCTCTCTCTCTCAGCCCGCACGTCACTCTCTCTCTCTCTCTCAACCCGCACCTCACACTCTCTCTCTCTCTCAAACCTCACCTCACACTCTCTCTCTCTCTCAACCCGCACCTCACACTCACTCTCTCTCTCCACCCGCACCTCACACTCACTCTCTCTCTCTCAACCCGCACCTCACACTGTCTCTCTCACTCTCTCTCTCAACCCGCACCTCACTCTCTCTCTCTCAACCTGCACGTCACTCTCTCTCTCTCTCTCTCTCTCTCTCAACCCGCACCTCACACTCTATCTCTCTCTCTCTCAACTCGCACTTCACACTCTCTGTCTCTCAACCCGCACCTCACACTCTCTCACTCTCTCTCAACCCGCACATCACACTCACTCTTTCTCACAACCCGCACCTCACCCTCTCTCTCTCTCAACCCGCACCTCACACACTCTCTCTCTCTCTCTCTCAAACCGCACCTCACACTCTCTCTCTCTCTCTCTCTCAAACCGCACCTCACACTCTCTCTCTCTCTCTCTCTCTCAACCCGCACCTCACACTCTCTCACTCTCTCTCTCTCAACCCCCACCTCACACTCTCTCTCTCTCTCAACCCGCACCTCACATTCTCTCTCTCTCTCTCTCAACCTGCACCACACATTCTCTCTCTCTCTCTCTCAACCCGCACCTCACACTCTCTCTCTCTCTCAACCCCCACCTCACACTCTCTCTCTCTCTCTAAACCCGCACCTCACATTCTCTCTCGCTCTCTCTCTCAACCCGCACCACACATTCTCTCTATCTCTCAACCCGCACCACACATTCTCTCTCTCTCTCTCTCAACCCGCACCTCACACTCTCTCTCTCTCTCAACCCGCACCTCACTCTCTCTCTCTCTCTCAACCCGCAACTCACATTCTTTCTCTCTCTCTCTCTCTCAACCCGCACCTCACTCTCTCTCTCTCTCTCAACCAGCACCTCACACTCTCTCACTCTCTACCTCTCAACCCGCACCTCACTCTCTCTCTCTCTCTCTCAAACCGCACCTCACACTCTCTCTCTCTCTCAACCTGCACCTCACACTCTCTCACTCTCTCTCTCTCAACCCATACCTCTCACTCTCTCTCTCTCAACCCGCACCTCACTCTCTCTCTCTCAACCCATACCTCTCACTCTCTCTCTCTCAACCCGCACCACACTCTCTCTCTCTCAACCCGCACCTCACACTCTCTCTCTCTCTCTCATCCCACACCTCACACTCTCTCTCTCTCACCCTGCACCTCACACTGTCCCTCTCTCTCAACCCGCACCTCACACTCTCTCTCTCTCAACCCGTACCTCACACTCTATCTCTCTATCTCTCAACTCGCACCTCACACTCTCTGTCTCTCAACCCGCACCTCACACTCTCTCACTCTCTCTCTCTCTCAACCCGCACCTCACACTCTCTCTCTCTCTCTCTCAACCCGCACCTCACACTCTCTCTCTCTCTCAACCCACACCTCACACTCTCTCTCTCTCTCTCTCAACCCGCACATCACACTCACTCTTTCTCACAACCTGCACCTCACTCTCTCTATCTCTCTCAACCCGCACCTCACACACTCTCTCTCTCTCTCTCTCTCTCAACCCGCACCTCACACTCTCTCTCTCTCTCTCTCATACCGCACCTCACACTCTTACTCTCTCTCTCTCAACCTGCACCTCACACTCTCTCACTCTCTCTCTCTCAACCCGTACCTCTCACTCTCTCTCTCTCAACCCGCACCTCACACTCTCTCTCTCTCTCAACCCGCACCTCACAGTCTCCCTCTCTCTCTCATCCCGCACCTCACACTCTCTCTCTCTCACCCTGCACCTCACACTGTCTCTCTCTCTCAACCCGCACCTCACAATCTCTCTCTCTCAACCCGTACCTCACACTCTCTCTCTCTCTCAACGCCCACCTCACACTCTCTCTCTCTCTCTCTCAACCCGCACCTCACATTCTCTCTCTCTCTCTCTCAACCCGCACCTCACATTCTCTCTCTCTCTCTCTCTCAACCCGCACGACACATTCTCTCTCTCTCTCTCTCTCTGAACCTGCACCACACATTCTCTCTCTCTCTCCCTCAAGCCGCACCTCACACTCTCTCTCTCTCTCTCTCTCAACCCACACCTCACTCTCTCTCTCTCTCAACCCGCACCTCACAGTCTCTCTCTCTCAACCCGCACCTCACAGTCTCTCTCTCTCTGTCTCTCAACCCGGACCTCACATCCTCTCTCTCTCTCTCAAGCCGCACTTCACACTCTCTCTCTCACAACCCGCACCTCACTCTCTCTCTCTCTCTCAACCCGCAACTCACACTCTCTCTCTCTCTACCCGCATCTCACACTCTCTCTCTCTCTCTCTCTCTCAACATGCACCTCACACTCTGTCTCTCTCTCAACCCGCACCTCACACTCTCTCACTCTCTCACTCTCTCTCTCTCAACCCACACCTCACACTCACTCCCTCTCAACCCGCACCTCAAACTCTCTCTCTCTCTCAACCCGCAGATCACACTCACTCTCTCACAACCCGCACCTCACTCTCTCTCTCTCTCTCAACCCGCACCTCACACTCTCTCTACCCGCATCTCACACTCTCTCTCTCTCTCTCTCTCTCAACCCGCACCTCACACTCTGTCTCTCTCTCAACCCGCACCTCACACTCTCTCACTCTCTCACTATCTCTCTCTCAACCCGCACCTCACACTCACTCTCTCTCAACCCGCACCTCACACTCTCTCTCTCTCTCAACCCGCACCTCACACTCTCTCTCTCAACCCGCACCTCACACTCTCTCTCTCTCTCTCAACCCGCACGTCACACTCTCTCTCTCTCTCTCAACCCGCACGTCACACTCTCTCTCTCTCTCAACTCGCACCTCACACTCTCTGTCTCTCAACCCGCACCTCACACTCTCTCACTCTCTCTTTCTCTCAACCCGCACCTCACACTCTCTCTCTCTCTCTCTCAACCCGCACCTCACACTCTCTCTCTCTCTCAACCCGCACCTCACACTCTCTCTCTCTCTCTCTCAACCCGCACATCACATTCACTCTTTCTCACAACCTGCACCTCACTCTCTCTATCTATTTCAACCCGCACCTCACACACTCTCTCTCTCTCTCAAACCGCACCTCACACTCTCTCTCTCTCTCTCTCTCTCAACCCGCACCTCACACTCTTACTCTCTCTCTCTCGACCCGCACCTCACACTCTCTCACTCTCGCTCTCTCATCCCGCACCTCACACTCTCTCACTCTGTCTCTCTCAACCCGTACCTCACACTGTCTCCAACTCACTCAACCCGCACCTCACACTCACTCTCTCTCAACCCGCATCTCACACTCACTCTCTCTCTCTGTCAACCCGCACCTCACACTCTCTCTCTCTCTCTCACTCAACCGGCACCTCACACTAACTCTCTCTCAACCCGCACCTCAGACTCACTCTCTCTCAACCCGCAACTCACACTCTCTCTCTCTCTCAACCCGCACCTCACACGCTCTCTCTCTCAACCCGCACCTCACACTCTCTCTCGCTCACTCAACCCGCAGCTCACACTCTCTCTCTCTCTCTCAACCCGCACCTCACACTCTCTCTCTCTCTCTCAACCCGCACCTCACTCTCTCTATCTCAACCTGCACCTCACTCTCTCTCTCTCTCTCTCAACCCGCAAACCACACTCTCTCTCTCTCTCTCAACCCGCAACTCACTCTCTCTATCTCAACCCGCACCTCACACTCTCTCTCTCACTCAACCCGCAGCTCACACTCTCTCTCTCTCTCAACCCGCACCTCACACTCTCTCTCTCTCTCTCAACCCGCACCTCACCCTCTCTATCTCAACCTGCACCTCACTCTCTCTCTCTCTCTCTCTACCCGCACCTCACACTCTCTCTTTCTCTCTCAACCCGCACCTCACTCTCTCTATCACAACCCGCACCTCACTCTCTCTATCTCAACCCGCACCTCACACTCTCTCTCTCTCTCTCAACCCGCACCTCACACACTCTCACTCTCTCTCTCTCAACCCGCACCTCACACTCTCTCTCCCTCTCAACCCGCACCTCACACTCTCTCTCTCTCTCTCTCTCGCAACCCGCACCCCACACTCTCTCTCTCTCTCTCTCAACCCGCACCTCACACTCTCTCTCTCTCTCAACCCGGACCTCACACTCTCTCTCTCTCAACCCGCACCTCCTACTCTCTCTCAACCCGCACCTCACACTCTCTATCCCTCTCAACCCGCACATCACACCCTCTCTCTCTCACAACCTGCACCTCACACTCTCTCTCTCTCTCTCAACCCGCAACTCACATTCTCTCTCTCTCTCTCTCTCAACCCGCACCTCAATCTCTCTCACTCTCTACCTCTCAACCCGCACCTCACGCTCTCTCACTCTCTCTCAACCCGTACTTCACAGTCTCTCACTCTCAACCTGCACCTCACACTCTCTCTCTCTCTCTCTCTCAACCCGCACCTCACTCTCTCTCTCTCTCTCTCTCAACACCCACCTCACTCTCTCTCTCTCTCTCGCAACCCGCACCTCACACTCTCTCTCTCTCTCTCAACCCGCACCTCACACTCTCTCTCTCTCAACCCGCACCTCACACTGTCTCTGTCTCTCAACCCGCACCTCACACTCTCTCTCTCTCTCTACCCGCATCTCACACTCTCTCTCTCTCTCAACCCGCACCTCACACTCTCTCTCTCTCTCAACCCGCACCTCACACTCACTCTCTCACAACCCGCACCTCACTCACTCTCTCTCTCTCTCAACCCGCACCTCACACTCTCTCTCTCTCTACCCGCACCTCACACTCTCTCTCTCACAACCCGCACCTCACTCTCTCTCTCTCTCTCAACCCACACCTCACACTCTCTCTCTCTCTCTCATCCCGCACCTCACACTCTCTCTCTCTCTCAACCTGCACCTCACACTCTCTCACTCTCTCTCTCTCAACCCATACCTCTCACTCTCTCTCTCTCTCTCTCAGCCCGCACGTCACTCTCTCTCTCTCTCTCAACCCGCACCTCACACTCTCTCTCTCTCTCAAACCTCACCTCACACTCTCTCTCTCTCTCAACCCGCACCTCACACTCACTCTCTCTCTCAACCCGCACCTCACACTCACTCTCTCTCTCTCAACCCGCACCTCACACTCTCTCTCTCACTCTCTCTCTCAACCCGCACCTCACTCTCTCTCTCTCAACCTGCACGTCACTCTCTCTCTCTCTCTCTCTCTCTCTCAACTCACACCTCACACTCTATCTCTCTCTCTCTCAACTCGCACTTCACACTCTCTGTCTCTCAACCCGCACCTCACACTCTCTCACTCTCTCTCAACCCGCACATCACACTCACTCTTTCTCACAACCCGCACCTCACTCTCTCTCTCTCTCAACCCGCACCTCACACACTCTCTCTCTCTCTCTCAAACCGCACCTCACACTCTCTCTCTCTCTCTCTCTCAAACCGCACCTCACACTCTCTCTCTCTCTCTCTCTCTCAACCCGCACCTCACACTCTCTCACTCTCTCTCTCTCAACCCCCACCTCACACTCTCTCTCTCTCTCAACCCACACCCTCACATTCTCTCTCTCTCTCTCTCAACCTGCACCACACATTCTCTCTCTCTCTCTCTCAACCCGCACCTCACACTCTCTCTCTCTCTCAACCCCCACCTCACACTCTCTCTCTCTCTCTAAACCCGCACCTCACATTCTCTCTCACTCTCTCTCTCAACCCGCACCACACATTCTCTCTATCTCTCAACCCGCACCACACATTCTCTCTCTCTCTCTCTCAACCCGCACCTCACACTCTCTCTCTCTCTCAACCCGCACCTCACTCTCTCTCTCTCTCTCAACCCGCAACTCACATTCTTTCTCTCTCTCTCTCTCTCAACCCGCACCTCACTCTCTCTCTCTCTCTCAACCCGCACCTCACACACTCTCACTCTCTCTCTCTCAACCCGCACCTCACACTCTCTCTCCCTCTCAACCCGCACCTCACACTCTCTCTCTCTCTCTCTCTCGCAACCCGCACCCCACACTCTCTCTCTCTCTCTCTCAACCCGCACCTCACACTCTCTCTCTCTCTCAACCCGGACCTCACACTCTCTCTCTCTCAACCCGCACCTCCTACTCTCTCTCAACCCGCACCTCACACTCTCTATCCCTCTCAACCCGCACATCACACCCTCTCTCTCTCACAACCTGCACCTCACACTCTCTCTCTCTCTCTCAACCCGCAACTCACATTCTCTCTCTCTCTCTCTCTCAACCCGCACCTCAATCTCTCTCACTCTCTACCTCTCAACCCGCACCTCACGCTCTCTCACTCTCTCTCAACCCGTACTTCACAGTCTCTCACTCTCAACCTGCACCTCACACTCTCTCTCTCTCTCTCTCTCAACCCGCACCTCACTCTCTCTCTCTCTCTCTCTCAACACCCACCTCACTCTCTCTCTCTCTCTCGCAACCCGCACCTCACACTCTCTCTCTCTCTCTCAACCCGCACCTCACACTCTCTCTCTCTCAACCCGCACCTCACACTGTCTCTGTCTCTCAACCCGCACCTCACACTCTCTCTCTCTCTCTACCCGCATCTCACACTCTCTCTCTCTCTCAACCCGCACCTCACACTCTCTCTCTCTCTCAACCCGCACCTCACACTCACTCTCTCACAACCCGCACCTCACTCACTCTCTCTCTCTCTCAACCCGCACCTCACACTCTCTCTCTCTCTACCCGCACCTCACACTCTCTCTCTCACAACCCGCACCTCACTCTCTCTCTCTCTCTCAACCCACACCTCACACTCTCTCTCTCTCTCTCATCCCGCACCTCACACTCTCTCTCTCTCTCAACCTGCACCTCACACTCTCTCACTCTCTCTCTCTCAACCCATACCTCTCACTCTCTCTCTCTCTCTCTCAGCCCGCACGTCACTCTCTCTCTCTCTCTCAACCCGCACCTCACACTCTCTCTCTCTCTCAAACCTCACCTCACACTCTCTCTCTCTCTCAACCCGCACCTCACACTCACTCTCTCTCTCAACCCGCACCTCACACTCACTCTCTCTCTCTCTCAACCCGCACCTCACACTCTCTCTCTCACTCTCTCTCTCAACCCGCACCTCACTCTCTCTCTCTCAACCTGCACGTCACTCTCTCTCTCTCTCTCTCTCTCTCTCAACTCACACCTCACACTCTATCTCTCTCTCTCTCAACTCGCACTTCACACTCTCTGTCTCTCAACCCGCACCTCACACTCTCTCACTCTCTCTCAACCCGCACATCACACTCACTCTTTCTCACAACCCGCACCTCACTCTCTCTCTCTCTCAACCCGCACCTCACACACTCTCTCTCTCTCTCTCAAACCGCACCTCACACTCTCTCTCTCTCTCTCTCTCAAACCGCACCTCACACTCTCTCTCCTCTCTCTCTCTCTCAACCCGCACCTCACACTCTCTCACTCTCTCTCTCTCAACCCCCACCTCACACTCTCTCTCTCTCTCAACCCACACCTCACATTCTCTCTCTCTCTCTCTCTCAACCTGCACCACACATTCTCTCTCTCTCTCTCTCAACCCGCACCTCACACTCTCTCTCTCTCTCAACCCCCACCTCACACTCTCTCTCTCTCTCTAAACCCGCACCTCACATTCTCTCTCACTCTCTCTCTCAACCCGCACCACACATTCTCTCTATCTCTCAACCCGCACCACACATTCTCTCTCTCTCTCTCTCAACCCGCACCTCACACTCTCTCTCTCTCTCAAACCCGCACCTCACTCTCTCTCTCTCTCTCTCAACCCGCAACTCACATTCTTTCTCTCTCTCTCTCTCTCAACCCGCACCTCACTCTCTCTCTCTCTCTCAACCAGCACCTCACACTCTCTCACTCTCTACCTCTCAACCCGCACCTCACGCTCTCTCACTCTCTCTCAACCCGTACTTCACAGTCTCTCACTCTCAACCTGCACCTCACACTCTCTCTCTCTCTCTCTCTCAACCCGCACCTCACTCTCTCTCTCTCTCTCAACCCCCACCTCACTCTCTCTCTCTCTCGCAACCCGCACCTCACACTCTCTCTCTCTCAACCCGCACCTCACACTCTCTCTCTCTCTCATCCCGCACCTCACACTCTCTCTCTCTCTCTCTCAACCCAGCACCTCACACTCTCTCTCTCCCAAACCGCACCTCACACTGTCTCTCTCTCTCAACCCGCACCACACATTCTCTCTCTCTCTCTCAACCCGCACCACACATTCTCTCTCTCTCTCTCTCAACCCGCACCTCACACTCTCTCTCTCTCTCTCTCTCTCTCTCTCTCTCAACCCGCAACTCACTCTCTCTCTCTCTCTCACTCTCAACCCCGCAACTCACTCACTCTCTCTCTCTCTCAACCCCCACCTCACTCTCTCTCTCTCTCTCGCAACCCGCACCTGACACTCACTCTCTCTCAACCTGTACCTCACACTCTCTCACTCTCTCTCTCTCAACCCGTACCTCTCACTCTCTCTCTCTCTCTCAAGCCGCACCTCACACTCTCTCTCTCTCTCTCTCAACCCGCACCTCACTCTCTCTCTCTCAACCTGCACGTCACTCTCTCTCTCTCTCTCTCTCAACCCGCACCTCACACTATCTCTCTCTCTCTCAACTCGCACCTCACACTCTCTCTCTCTCAACCCGCAACTCACACTCTCTCTCTCTCTCAACCCGCACCTCACACTCTCTCTCTCTCTCAACCCGCACCTCACACTCTCTCTCTCTCTCTCAACCCACACATCACACTCACTCTTTCTCACAACCTGCACCTCACTCTCTCTATCTCTCTCAACCCGCACCTCACACACTCTCTCTCTCTCTCAAACCGCACCTCACACTCTCTCTCTCTCTCTCTCTCTCAACCCGCACCTCACACTCTCTCTCTCTCTCTCTCATACCGCACCTCACACTCTTACTCTCTCTCTCTCAACCTGCACCTCACACTCTCTCACTCTCTCTCTCTCTCAACCCGTACCTCTCACTCTCTCTCTCTCTCTCAACCCGCACCTCACACTCTGTCTCTGTCTCTCTCACCCTGCACCTCATACTGTCTCTCTCTCTCAACCCGCACCTCACACTCTCTCTCTCTCAACCCGTACCTCACACTCTCTCTCTCTCTCAACCCGCACCACACATTCTCTCTCTCTCTCTCTCAACCCGCAGCACACATTCTCTCTCTCTCTCCCTCAACCCACACCACACATTCTCTCTCTCTCTCTCTCTGAACCTGCACCACACATTCTCTCTCTCTCTCTCTCAACCCGCACTTCACACTCTCTCTCTCTATCTCTCTCTCTCTCAACCCACACCTCACTCTCTCTCTCTCTCTCTCTCTCTCAACCCGCACCTCACAGTCTCTCTCTCTCTGTCTCTCAAGCCGGACCTCACATCCTCTCTCTCACTCTCAACCCGCACTTCACACTCTCTCTCTCTCAACCCGCACCTCACACTCTCTCTCTCTCAACCCGCACCTCACACTTTCTCTCTCTCTCTCTCTCTCAACCCGCACCTCACACTCTCTCTCTCTCTCAACCCGCACCTCACACTCTCTCACTCTCTCACTCTCTCTCTCTCTCAACCCCCACCTCACACTCACTCTCTCTCAACCCGCACCTCACACTCTCTCTCTCTCTCAACCCACACCTCACACTCACTCTCTTACAACCCGCACCTCACACTCTCTCTCTCTCTCTCAACCCGCACCTCACACTCTCTCTCTCTCTCTCAACCCACACCTCACACTCTCTCTCTCTCTCTCTCAACCCGCACATCACACTCACTCTTTCTCACAACCTGCACCTCACTCTCTCTATCTCTCTCAACCCGCACCTCACACACTCTCTCTCTCTCTCAAACCGCACCTCACACTCTCTCTCTCTCTCTCTCTCAACCCGCACCTCACACTCTCTATCTCTCTCTCTCTCATACCGCACCTCACACTCTTACTCTCTCTCTCTCAACCTGCACCTCACACTCTCTCACTCTCTCTCTCTCAACCCGTACCTCTCACTCTCTCTCTCACAACCCGCACCTCACACTCTCTCTCTCTCTCTCAACCCGCACCTCACAGTCTCCCTCTCTCTCTCATCCCGCACCTCACACTCTCTCTCTCTCACCCTGCACCTCACACTGTCTCTCGCTCTCAACCCGCACCTCACACTCTCTCTCTCTCAACCCGTACCTCACACTCTCTCTCTCTCTCAACGCCCAGCTCACACTCTCTCTCTCTCTCAACCCGCACCTCACATTCTCCCTCTCTCTCTCTCAACCCACACCACACATTCTCTCTCTCTCTCTCTGAACCTGCACCACACATTCTCTCTCTCTCTCTCTCAACCCCGCGCCTCACACTCTCTCTCTCTCTCTCAACCCACACCTCACTCTCTCTCTCTCTCAACCCGCACCTCACAGTCTCTCTCTCTCAACCCGCACCTCACAGTCTCTCTCTCTCTGTCTCTCAACCCGGACCTCACATCCTCTCTCTCTCTCTCTCTCTCAACACGCACTTCACACTCTCTCTCTCACAACCCGCACCTCACTCTCTCTCTCTCTCTCAACCCGCACCTCACACTCTCTCTCTCTCTACCCGCATCTCACACTCTCTCTCTCTCTCTCTCTCAACATGCACCTCACACTCTGTCTCTCTCTCAACCCGCACGTCACACTCTCTCACTCTCTCACTCTCTCTCTCTCAACCCGCACCTCACACTCACTCTCTCTCAACCCGCACCTCACACTCTCTCTCTCTCTCAACCCGCAGCTCACACTCACTCTCACACAACCCGCACCTCACTCTCTCTCTCTCTCTCAACCCGCACCTCACACTCTGTCTCTCTCTCAACCCGCACCTCACACTCTCTCACTCTCTCACTATCTCTCTCTCAACCCGCACCTTACACTCACTCTCTCTCAACCCGCACCTCACACTCTCTCTCTCTCTCAACCCGCACCTCACACTCTCTCACTCTCTCTCAACCCGTACTTCACAGTCTCTCACTCTCACCTGCACCTCACACTCTCTCTCTCTCTCTCTCTCAACCGCACCTCACTCTCTCTCTCTCTCTCAACCCCCACCTCACTCTCTCTCTCTCTCGCAACCCGCACCTCACACTCTCTCTCTCTGAACCCGCACCTCACACTCTCTCTCTCTCTCATCCCGCACCTCACACTCTCTCTCTCTCTCTGTCAACCCGCACCTCACACACTCTCTCTCTCCCAACCCGCACCTCACACTGTCTCTCTCTCTCAACCCGCACCACACATTCTCTCTCTCTCTCAACCCGCACCACACATTCTCTCTCTCTCTCTCTCAACCCGCACCTCACACTCTCTCTCTCTCTCTCTCTCTCTCTCTCAACCCGCAACTCACTCTCTCTCGCTCTCACTCTCAACCCGCAACTCACTCACTCTCTCTCTCTCTCAACCCCCACCTCACTCTCTCTCTCTCTCTCTCTCGCAACCCGCACCTGACACTCACTCTCTCTCAACCTGCACCTCACACTCTCTCACTCTCTCTCTCTCAACCCGTACCTCTCACTCTCTCTCTCTCTCTCAAGCCGCACCTCACACTCTCTCTCTCTCTCTCTCAACCCGCACCTCACTCTCTCTCTCTCAACCTGCACGTCACTCTCTCTCTCTCTCTCTCTCAACCCGCACCTCACACTATCTCTCTCTCTCTCAACTCGCACCTCACACTCTCTCTCTCTCAACCCGCAACTCACACTCTCTCTCTCTCTCAACCCGCACCTCACACTCTCTCTCTCTCTCAACCCGCACCTCACACTCTCTCTCTCTCTCTCAACCCACACATCACACTCACTCTTTCTCACAACCTGCACCTCACTCTCTCTATCTCTCTCAACCCGCACCTCACACACTCTCTCTCTCTCTCAAACCGCACCTCACACTCTCTCTCTCTCTCTCTCTCTCAACCCGCACCTCACACTCTCTCTCTCTCTCTCTCATTACCGCACCTCACACTCTTACTCTCTCTCTCTCAACCTGCACCTCACACTCTCTCACTCTCTTTCTCACTCAACCCGTACCTCTCACTCTCTCTCTCTCTCAACCCGCACCTCACACTCTGTCTCTGTCTCTCTCACCCTGCACCTCATACTGTCTCTCTCTCTCAACCCGCACCTCACACTCTCTCTCTCTCAACCCGTACCTCACACTCTCTCTCTCTCTCAACCCGCACCACACATTCTCTCTCTCTCTCTCTCAACCCGCAGCACACATTCTCTCTCTCTCTCCCTCAACCCACACCACACATTCTCTCTCTCTCTCTCTCTGAACCTGCACCACACATTCTCTCTCTCTCTCTCTCAACCCGCACTTCACACTCTCTCTCTCTATCTCTCTCTCTCTCAACCCACACCTCACTCTCTCTCTCTCTCTCTCTCTCTCAACCCGCACCTCACAGTCTCTCTCTCTCTGTCTCTCAAGCCGGACCTCACATCCTCTCTCTCACTCTCAACCCGCACTTCACACTCTCTCTCTCTCAACCCGCACCTCACACTCTCTCTCTCTCAACCCGCACCTCACACTTTCTCTCTCTCTCTCTCTCTCAACCCGCACCTCACACTCTCTCTCTCTCTCAACCCGCACCTCACACTCTCTCACTCTCTCACTCTCTCTCTCTCTCAACCCGCACCTCACACTCACTCTCTCTCAACCCGCACCTCACACTCTCTCTCTCTCTCAACCCACACCTCACACTCACTCTCTCACAACCCGCACCTCACACTCTCTCTCTCTCTCTCAACCCGCACCTCACACTCTCTCTCTCTCTCAACCCACACCTCACACTCTCTCTCTCTCTCTCTCAACCCGCACATCACACTCACTCTTTCTCACAACCTGCACCTCACTCTCTCTATCTCTCTCAACCCGCACCTCACACACTCTCTCTCTCTCTCAAACCGCACCTCACACTCTCTCTCTCTCTCTCTCTCAACCCGCACCTCACACTCTCTCTCTCTCTCTCTCATACCGCACCTCACACTCTTACTCTCTCTCTCTCAACCTGCACCTCACACTCTCTCACTCTCTCTCTCTCAACCCGTACCTCTCACTCTCTCTCTCACAACCCGCACCTCACACTCTCTCTCTCTCTCTCAACCCGCACCTCTCACTCTCTCTCTCTCTCTCTCAACCCGCACCTCACACGCTGTCTCTCTCTCTCTCAACCCGCACCTCACACTCTCTCTCTCTCTCTCAACCCGCACCTCACAGTCTCTCTCTCTTTCTCATCCCGCACCTCACACTTTCTCTCTCTCACCCTGCACCTCACACTGTCTCTCTCTCTCAACCCCCACCTCACACTCTCTCTCTCTCTCTACCCGCACCTCACATTCTCTCTCTCTCTCTCTCAACCCGCACCACACATTCTCCCTCTCTCTCTCTGAACCTGCACCACACATTCTCTCTCTCTCTCTCTCAACCCGCACCTCACACTCTCTCTCTCTCAACCCGTACCTCACACTCTCTCTCTCTCTCAACCAGCACCTCACACTCTCTCACTCTCTACCTCTCAACCCGCACCTCACGCTCTCTCACTCTCTCTCAACCCGTACTTCACAGTCTCTCACTCTCAACCTGCACCTCACACTCTCTCTCTCTCTCTCTCTCAACCCGCACCTCACTCTCTCTCTCTCTCTCAACCCCCACCTCACTCTCTCTCTCTCTCGCAAACCCGCACCTCACACTCTCTCTCTCTCAACCCGCACCTCACACTCTCTCTCTCTCTCATCCCGCACCTCCCACTCTCTCTCTCTCTCTCTCTCAACCCGCACCTCACACTCTCTCTCTCCCAACCCGCACCTCACACTGTCTCTCTCTCTCAACCCGCACCACACATTCTCTCTCTCTCTCAACCCGCACCACACATTCTCTCTCTCTCTCTCTCAACCCGCACCTCACACTCTCTCTCTCTCTCTCTCTCTCTCTCTCAACCCGCAACTCACTCTCTCTCTCTCTCTCACTCTCAACCCGCAACTCACTCACTCTCTCTCTCTCTCAACCCCCACCTCACTCTCTCTCTCTCTCTCGCAACCCGCACCTGACACTCACTCTCTCTCAACCTGCACCTCACACTCTCTCACTCTCTCTCTCTCAACCCGTACCTCTCACTCTCTCTCTCTCTCTCAAGCCGCACCTCACACTCTCTCTCTCTCTCTCTCAACCCGCACCTCACTCTCTCTCTCTCAACCTGCAACGTCACTCTCTCTCTCTCTCTCTCTCAACCCGCACCTCACACTATCTCTCTCTCTCTCAACTCGCACCTCACACTCTCTCTCTCTCAACCCGCAACTCACCACTCTCTCTCTCTCTCAACCCGCACCTCACACTCTCTCTCTCTCTCAACACGCACCTCACACTCTCTCTCTCTCTCTCTCTCAACCCACACATCACACTCACTCTTTCTCACAACCTGCACCTCACTCTCTCTATCTCTCTCAACCCGCACCTCACACACTCTCTCTCTCTCTCAAACCGCACCTCACACTCTCTCTCTCTCTCTCTCTCTCAACCCGCACCTCACATCTCTCTCATACCGCACCTCACACTCTTACTCTCTCTCTCTCAACCTGCACCTCACACTCTCTCACTCTCTCAACCCGTACCTCTCACTCTCTCTCTCTCTCAACCCGCACCTCACACTCTGTCTCTGTCTCTCTCACCCTGCACCTCATACTGTCTCTCTCTCTCAACCCGCACCTCACACTCTCTCTCTCTCAACCCGTACCTCACACTCTCTCTCTCTCTCACCACCCGCACCACAAATTCTCTCTCTCTCTCTCTCAACCCGCAGCACACATTCTCTCTCTCTCTCCCTCAACCCACACCACACATTCTCTCTCTCTCTCTCTCTGAACCTGCACCACACATTCTCTCTCTCTCTCTCTCAACCCCGCACTTCACACTCTCTCTCTCTATCTCTCTCTCTCTCAACCCACACCTCACTCTCTCTCTCTCTCTCTCTCAACCCGCACCTCACAGTCTCTCTCTCTCTGTCTCTCAAGCCGGACCTCACATCCTCTCTCTCACTCTCAACCCGCACTTCACACTCTCTCTCTCTCAACCCGCACCTCCACACTCTCTCTCTCTCAACCCGCACCTCACACTTTCTCTCTCTCCTCTCTCTCTCAACCCGCACCTCACACTCTCTCTCTCTCTCAACCCGCACCTCACACTCTCTCACTCTCTCACTCTCTCTCTCTCTCAACCCCACCTCACACTCACTCTCTCTCAACCCGCACCTCACACTCTCTCTCTCTCTCAACCCACACCTCACACTCACTCTCTCACAACCCGCACCTCACACTCTCTCTCTCTCTCTCAACCCGCACCTCACACTCTCTCTCTCTCTCAACCCACACCTCACACTCTCTCTCTCTCTCTCTCAACCCGCACATCACACTCACTCTTTCTCACAACCTGCACCTCACTCTCTCTATCTCTCTCAACCCGCACCTCACACACTCTCTCTCTCTCTCAAACCGCACCTCACACTCTCTCTCTCTCTCTCTCTCAACCCGCACCTCACACTCTCTCTCTCTCTCTCTCTCTCATACCGCACCTCACACTCTTACTCTCTCTCTCTCAACCTGCACCTCACACTCTCTCACTCTCTCTCTCTCAACCCGTACCTCTCACTCTCTCTCTCACAACCCGCACATCACACTCTCTCTCTCTCTCTCAACCCGCACCTCACAGTCTCCTCTCTCTCTCATCCCGCACCTCACACTCTCTCTCTCTCACCCTGCACCTCACACTGTCTCTCGCTCTCAACCCCGCACCTCACACTCTCTCTCTCTCAACCCGCACCTCACACTCTCTCTCTCTCAACCCGCACCTCACTCTCTCTCTCTCTCAACCCGCAACTCACATTCTTTCTCTCTCTCTCTCTCTCAACCCGCACCTCACTCTCTCTCCTCTCTCTCAACCAGCACCTCACACTCTCTCACTCTCTACATCTCAACCCGCACCTCACGCTCTCTCACTCTCTCTCAACCCGTACTTCACAGTCTCTCACTCTCAACCTGCACCTCACACTCTCTCTCTCTCTCTCTCTCTCTCAACCCGCACCTCACTCTCTCTCTCTCTCTCAACCCCCACCTCACTCTCTCTCTCTCTCGCAACCCCGCACCTCACCTCTCTCTCTCTCAACCCGCACCTCACACTCTCTCTCTCTCTCATCCCGCACCTCACACTCTCTCTCTCTCTCTCTCAACCCGCACCTCACACTCTCTCTCTCCCAACCCGCACCTCACACTGTCTCTCTCTCTCAACCCGCACCACACATTCTCTCTCTCTCTCAACCCGCACCACACATTCTCTCTCTCTCTCTCTCAACCCGCACCTCACACCTCTCTCTCTCTCCTCTCTCTCTCTCTCTCAACCCGCAACTCACTCACTCTCTCTCTCTCTCAACCCCCACCTCACTCTCTCTCTCTCTCTCTCGCAACCCGCACCTGACACTCACTCTCTCTCAACCTGCACCTCACACTCTCTCACTCTCTCTCTCTCAACCCGTACCTCTCACTCTCTCTCTCTCTCTCTCAAGCCGCACCTCACACTCTCTCTCTCTCTCTCTCAACCCGCACCTCACTCTCTCTCTCTCAACCTGCACGTCACTCTCTCTCTCTCTCTCTCAACCCGCACCTCACACTATCTCTCTCTCTCTCAACTCGCACCTCACACTCTCTCTCTCTCAACCCGCAACTCACACTCTCTCTCTCTCTCAACCCGCACCTCACACTCTCTCTCTCTCTCAACCCGCACCTCACACTCTCTCTCTCTCTCTCAACCCACACATCACACTCACTCTTTCTCACAACCTGCACCTCACTCTCTCTATCTCTCTCAACCCGCACCTCACACACTCTCTCTCTCTCTCAAAACCGCACCTCACACTCTCTCTCTCTCTCTCTCTCTCAACCCGCACCTCACACTCTCTCTCTCTCTCTCTCTCATACCGCACCTCACACTCTTACCTCTCTCTCTCTCAACCTGCACCTCACACTCTCTCACTCTCTCTCTCTCTCAACCCATACCTCTCACTCTCTCTCTCTCTCAACCCGCACCTCACACTCTGTCTCTGTCTCTCTCACCCTGCACCTCATACTGTCTCTCTCTCTCAACCCGCACCTCACACTCTCTCTCCTCTCAACCCGTACCTCACACTCTCTCTCTCTCTCAACCCGCACCACACATTCTCTCTCTCTCTCTCAACCAAACCCGCACCACACATTCTCTCTCTCTCTCTCTCAACCCGCAGCACACATTCTCTCTCTCTCTCCCTCAACCCACCCACACATTCTCTCTCTCTCTCTCTCTGAACCTGCACCACACATTCTCTCTCTCTCTCTCTCAACCCGCACTTCACACTCTCTCTCTCTATCTCTCTCTCTCTCAACCCACACCTCACTCTCTCTCTCTCTCTCTCTCTCTCAACCCCGCACCTCACAGTCTCTCTCTCTCTGTCTCTCAAGCCGGACCTCACATCCTCTCTCACACTCTCAACCCCGCACTTCACACTCTCTCTCTCTCAACCCGCACCTCACACTCTCTCTCTCTCTCAACCCGCACCTCACACTTTCTCTCTCTCTCTCTCTCTCAACCCGCACCTCACACTCTCTCTCTCTCTCAACCCACACCTCACACTCACTCTCTCACAACCCGCACCTCACACTCTCTCTCTCTCTCTCTCAACCCGCACCTCACACTCTCTCTCTCTCTCAACCCACACCTCACACTCTCTCTCTCTCTCTCTCAACCCGCACATCACACTCACTCTTTCTCACAACCTGCACCTCACTCTCTCTATCTCTCTCAACCCGCACCTCACACACTCTCTCTCTCTCTCAAACCGCACCTCACACTCTCTCTCTCTCTCTCTCTCAACCCGCACCTCACACTCTCTCTCTCTCTCTCTCATACCGCACCTCACACTCTTACTCTCTCTCTCTCAACCTGCACCTCACACTCTCTCACTCTCTCTCTCTCAACCCGTACCTCTCACTCTCTCTCTCACAACCCGCACCTCACACTCTCTCTCTCTCTCTCAACCCGCACCTCTCACTCTCTCTCTCTCTCTCTCAACCCGCACCTCACACGCCTGTCTCTCTCTCCTCTACCCGCACCTCACACTCTCTCTCTCTCTCTCTCTCAACCCGCACCTCACAGTCTCTCTCTCTTTCTCATCCCGCACCTCACACTCTCTCTCTCTCACCCTGCACCTCACACTGTCTCTCTCTCTCTCAACCCGCACCTCTCACTCTCTCTCTCTCTCTCTCAACCCGCACCTCACACTCTGTCTCTCTCTCTCTCACCCCGCACCTCACACTCTCCTCTCTCTCAACCCGCACCTCACAGTCTCTCTCTCTTTCTCATCCCGCACCTCACACTCTCTCTCTCTCACCCTGCACCTCACACTGTCTCTCTCTCTCAACCCCCACCTCACACACTCTCTCTCTCTCTACCCGCACCTCACATTTCTCTCTCTCTCTCTCTCAACCCGCACCACACATTCTCTCTCTCTCTCTCTGAACCTGCACCACACATTCTCTCTCTCTCTCTCTCAACCCGCACCTCACACTCTCTCTCTCTCAACCCGTACCTCACACTCTCTCTCTCTCTCAACCCCCACCTCTACACTCTCTCTCTCTCTCTCTCTCAACCCGCACCTCACATTCTCTCTCTCTCTCTCTCTCAACCCGCACCACACATCTCTCTCTCTCTCCCTCAACCCACACCACACATTCTCTCTCTCTCTCTGAACCTGCACCACACATTCTCTCTCTCTCTCTCTCAACCCGCACTTCACACTCTCTCTCTCTCTCTCTCTCTGAACCCGCACCTCACAGTCTCTCTCTCTCAACCCGCACCTCACAGGCTCTCTCTCTCTGTCTCTCAACCCGGACCTCACATCCTCTCTCTCACTCTCAACCCGCACTTCACACTCTCTCTCTCTCAACCCGCACCTCACACTCTCTCTGTCTCAACCCACACCTCACACTTTCTCTCTCTCTCTCTCTCTCAACCCGCACCTCACACTCTCTCTCTCACAACCCGCACCTCACTCTCTCTCTCTCTCTCTCAACCCGCACCTCACACTCTCTCTCTCTCTACCCGCATCTCACACTCTCTCTCTCTCTCTCAACCCGCACCTCACACTCTCTCTCTCTCTAAACCCGCACCTCACACTCACTCGCTCTCAACCCGCACCTCACACTCTCTCTCTCTCTCAACCCGCACCTCACACTCACTCTCTCACAACCCGCACCTCACTCTCTCTCTCTCTCTCTCAACCCACACCTCACACTCTCTCTCTCTCTACCCGCACCTCACACTCTCTCTCTCACAACCCGCACCTCACACTCTCTCTCTCTCTCAACCCCCAACTCACACTCTCTCTTCTCTCTCATCCCGCACCTCACACTCTCTCTCTCTCTCAACCTGCACCTCACACTCTCTCACTCTCTCTCTCTCAACCCATACCTCTCACTCTCTCTCTCTCTCAACCCGCACCTCACACTCTCTCTCTCTCTCAACCCGCACCTCAATCTCTCTCTCTCTCTCTCTCAACACCCGCACCTCACACTCTCTCTCTCTCAACCCGCACATCACACTCTCTCTCTCTCAACCCGCACCTCCTACTCTCCTCTCTCTCTCAACCCGCACCCTCACACCTCTCTCTCTCTCAACCCGCACCTCACACTCTCTCTCTCTCAACCTGCACCTCACACTTTCTCTCTCTCTCTCTCAACCCGCACCTCACACTCTCTCTCTCACAACCCGCACCTCACTCTCTCTCTCTCTCTCAACCCGCACCTCACACTCTCTCTCTCTCTACCCGCACCTCACACTTTCTCTCTTTCTCTCAACCCGCACCTCACACTCTCTCTCTCTTTCTCTCTCTCTCAACCCGCACCTCACTCTCTCTCTCAACCTGCACGTCACTCTCTCTCTCTCTCTCGCTCAACCCGCACCTCACACTCTATCTCTCTCTCTCTCAACTCGCACTTCACACTTTCTGTCTCTCAACCCGCACCTCACACTCTCACTCTCTCTCAACCCGCACATCACACTCACTCTTTCTCACAACCCGCATCTCACTCTCTCTATCTCCCTCAACCCGCACCTCACACACTCTCTCTCTCTCTCAAACCACACCTCACACTCTCTCTCTCTCTCTCTCAACCCGCACCTCACACTCTCTCTCTCTCTCATACCGCACCTCACACTCTTACTCTCTCTCTCTCAACCCGCACCTCACACTCTCTCACTCTGTCTCTCTCAACCCGTACCTCACACTGTCTCCAACTCACTCAACCCGCACCTAACACTCTCTCTCTCTCTCCCTCTCTCTCTCAACCCGCACCTCACACTATCTATCTCTCAACCTGCAACACACACTCTCTCACTCTCTCTCTCTCAGCCCGCACGTCACTCTCTCTCTCTCTCTCTCAACCCGCACCTCACACTCTCTCTCTCTCTCTCTCTCTCAAACCTCACCTCACACTCTCTCTCTCTCTCAACCCGCACCTCACACTCACTCTCTCTCTCAACCCGCACCTCACACTCACTCTCTCTCTCTCAACCCGCACCTCACACACTCTCTCTCTCTCTCTCTCTCTCAACCCGCACCTCACTCTCTCTCTCTCAACCTGCACGTCACTCTCTCTCTCTCTCTCGCTGTCTCTCAACCCGCACCTCACACTGTCTCTCTCTCTCTCAACCCCCACCTCACACTCTCTCTCTCTCTCTAAACCCGCACCTCACATTCTCTCTCTCTCTCTCAACCCGCACCACACATTCTCTCTATCTCTCAACCCGCACCACACATTCTCTCTCTCTCTCTCTCAACCCGCACCTCACACTCTCTCTCTCTCAACCCGCACCTCACTCTCTCTCTCTCTCTCTCTCTCAACCCGCAACTCACATTCTTTCTCTCTCTCTCTCTCTCAACCCGCACCTCACTCTCTCTCTCTCTCTCAACCCACACCTCACGCTCTCTCACTCTCTCTCAACCCGTACTTCACAGTCTCTCACTCTCAAACTGCACCTCACACACTCTCTCTCTCTCTCTCTCTCTCAACCCGCACCTCACTCTCTCTCTCTCTCTCAACCCCCACCTCACTCTCTCTCTCTCTCAACCCGCACCTCACACTCTCTCTCTCTCTCATCCCGCACCTCACACTCTCTCTCTCTCTCATCCCGCACCTCACACTCTCTCTCTCTCTCTCTCAACCCGCACCTCACACACTCTCTCTCCCAACCCGCACCTCACACTGTCTCTCTCTCTCAACCCGCACCACACATTCTCTCTCTCTCTCAACCCGCACCACACATTCTCCCTCTCTCTCTCTCAACCCGCACCTCACTCTCTCTCTCTCTTTCTCTCTCTCAACCCGCAACTCACTCTCTCTCTCTCTCTCACTCTCAACCCGCACCTCACTCACTCTCTCTCTCTCTCAACCCCCACCTCACTCTCTCTCTCTCTCGCAACCCGCACCTGACGCTCTCTCTCTCTCAACCTGCACCTCACACTCTCTCACTCTCTCTCTCTCAACCCGTACCTCTCACTCTCTCTCTCTCTCTCAACCCGCACCTCACACACTCTCTCTCTCTCTCTCAAGCCGCACCTCACACTCTCTCTCTCTCTCTCAACCCGCACCTCACTCTCTCTCTCTCAACCTGCACGTCACTGTCTCTCTCTCTCTCAACCCCCACCTCACACTCTCTCTCTCTCTCTCAACCCGCACCTCACATTCTCTCTCTCTCTCTCTCTCAACCCACACCACACATTCTCTCTCTCTCTCTCTCTGAACCTGCACCACACATTCTCTCTCTCTCTCTCTCAACCCGCACTTCACACTCTCTCTCTCTCTCTCTCTCAACCCACACCTCACTCTCTCTCTCTCTCTCTCTCTCAACCCGCACCTCACAGTCTCTCTCTCTCAACCCGCACCTCACAGTCTCTCTCTCTCTGTCTCTCAACCCGGACCTCACATCCTCTCTCTCACTCTCAACCCGCACATCACACTCTCTCTCTCTCAACCCACACCTCACACTTTCTCTCTCTCTCTCTCTCTCAACCCGCACCTCACACTCTCTTTCTCACAACCCGCACCTCACTCTCTCTCTCTCTCTCTCTCTCAACCCGCACCTCACACTCTCTCTCTCTCTACCCGCATCTCACACTCTCTCTCTCTCTCTCAACCCGCACCTCACACTCTCTCTCTCTCTCAACCCGCACCTCACACTCCCTCTCTCTCTCAACCCGCACCTCACACTCACTCTCTCACAACCCGCACCTCACTCTCTCTCTCTCTCTCAACCCACACCTCACATTCTCGCCTCTCTCTCATCCCGCACCTCACACTCTCTCTCTCTCTCAACCTGCACCTCACACTCTCTCACTCTCTCTCTCTCAACCCATACCTCTCACTCTCTCTCTCTCTCTCTCAACCCGCACCTCACACTCTCTCTCTCTCTCAACCCGCACCTCAATCTCTTTCTCTCTCTCTCAACCCGCACCTCACACTCTCTCTCTCTCTACCCGCATCTCACACTCTCTCTCTCTCTCTCAACCCGCACCTCACACTCTCTCTCTCTCTCTCTCAACCCGCACCTCACACTCTCTCACTCTCTCACTCTCTCTCTCTCTCAACCCGCACCTCATACTCACTCTCTCTCAACCCGCACCTCACACACTCTCTCTCTCTCTCAACCCGCACCTCACACTCACTCTCTCACAACCCGCACCTCACTCTCTCTCTCTCTCTCTCTCAACCCGCACCTCACACTCTCTCTCTCTCTACCCGCACCTCACTCTCTCTCTCTCTCTCAACCCACACCTCACACTCTCTCTCTCTCTCTCATCCCGCACCTCACACTCTCTCTCTCTCTCTCTCTCAACCTGCACCTCACACTCTCTCACTCTCTCTCTCTCAACCCATACCTCTCACACTCTCTCTCTCTCTCTCAACCCGCACCTCACACTCTCTCTCTCTCTCAACCCGCCCCTCACACTCTCCCTCTCTCTCTCATCCCACACCTCACACTCTCTCTCTCTCACCCTGCACCTCACACTGTCCCTCTCTCTCAACCCGCACCTCACACTATCTCTCTCTCAACCCGTACCTCACACTCTCTCTCTCTCTCTCAACCCGCACCTCACACTCTCTCTCTCTCTCTCTCTCCCTCAAACCTCACCTCACACTCTCTCTCTCTCTCAACCCGCACCTCACACTCACTCTCTCTCTCAACCCGCACCTCACACTCACTCTCTCTCTCTCAACCCGCACCTCACACTCTCTCTCTCTCTCTCTCTCAACCCGAACCTCACTCTCTCTCTCTCAACCTGCACGTCACACTCTCTCTCTTTCTCTCTCTCTCTCAACCCGCACCTCTCACACTCTGTCTCTCAACCCGCTCCTCACACTCTCTCACTCTCTCTCAACCCGCACATCACACTCACTCTTTCTCACAACCCGCACCTCACTATCTCTCTCTCTCTCAACCCGCACCTCACACACTCTCTCTCTCTCTCTCTCAAACCGCACCTCACACTCTCTCTCATACCGCACCTCACACTCTTACTCTCTCTCTCTCTCAACCCGCACCTCACACTCTCTCACTCTCTCTCTCTCAACCCCCACCTCACACTCTCTCTCTCTCTCTCTCAACCCGCACCTCACATTCTCTCTCGCTCTCAACCTGCACCACACATTCTCTCTCTCTCTCTCTCAACCCGCACCTCACACTCTCTCTCTCTCTCAACCCCCACCTCACATTCTCTCTATCTCTCAACCCGCACCACACATTCTCTCTCTCTCTCTCTCAACCTGCACCTCACACTCTCTCTCTCTCTCTCTCAACCCGCACCTCACTCTCTCTCTCTCTCTCAACCAGCACCTCACACTCTCTCACTCTCTACCTCTCAACCCGCACCTCACGCTCTCTCACTCTCTCTCAACCCGTACTTCACAGTCTCTCACTCTCAACCTGCACCTCACAGTCTCTCTCTCTCTCTCTCTCTCAACCCGCACCTCACTCTCTCTCTCTCTCTCAACCCCCACCTCACTCTCTCTCTCTCTCTCAACCCGCACCTCACACTCTCTCTCTCTCTCATCCCGCACCACACACTCTCTCTCTCTCAACCCGCACCTCACACTCTCTCTCTCCCAACCCGCACCTCACACTGTCTCTCTCTCTCAACCCGCACCACACATTCTCCCTCTCTCTCTCAACCCGCACCACACATTCTCTCTCTCTCTCTCTCAACCCGCACCTCACACTCTCTCTCTCTCTCTCTCTCTCTCAACCCGCAACTCACTCTCTCTCTCTCTCTCACTCTCAACCCGCACCTCACTCACTCTCTCTCTCTCTCAACCCCCACCTCACTCTCTCTCTCTCTCGCAACCCACACCTGACACTCTCTCTCTCTCAACCTGCACCTCACACTCTCTCTCTCTGTCACTCAACCCGCACCTCACACTCTCTCTCTCTCTCTCAAGCAGCACCTCACACTCTCTCTCTCTCTCTCTCTCTCTCTCAACCCGCACCTCACTCTCTCTCTCTCAACCTGCACGTCACTCTCTCTCCTCTCTCTCTCTCTCAACTCGCACCTCACACTCTCACTCTCTCAACCCGCACCTCACACTCTCTCTCTCTCTCTCAACCCGCACCTCACACTCTCTCTCTCTCTCAACCCGCACCTCACACTCTCTCTCTCTCTCTCAACCCACACATCACACTGACTCTTTCTCACAACCTGCACCTCACTCTCTCTATCTCTCTCAACCCGCACCTCACACACTCTCTCTCTCTCTCAACCCGCACCTCACACTCTCTCTCTCTCTCTCTCTCTCAACCCGCACCTCACACTCTCTCTCTCTCTCTCTCATACCGCACCTCACACTCTTACTCTCTCTCTCTCAACCCGTACCTCTCACTCTCTCTCTCTCTCTCTCTCAACCCGCACCTCACACTCTGCCTCTCTCTCTCTCAACCCGCACCTCACACTCTCTCTCTCTCTCATCCCGCACCTCACACTCTCTCTCTCATCCCGCACCTCACACTCTCTCTCTCTCACCCTGCACCTCATACTGTCTCTCTCTCTCAACCCGCACCTCACACTCTCTCTCTCTCAACCCGTACCTCACACTCTCTCTCTCTCTCAACCCGCACCTCACATTCTCTCTCTCTCTCAACCCGCACCACACATTCTCTCTCTCTCTCCCTCAACCCACACCACACATTCTCTCTCTCTCTCTCTCTGAACCTGCACCACACATTCTCTCTCTCTCTCTCTCAACCCGCACTTCACACTCTCGCTCTCTCTCTCTCTCTCAACCCACACATCACTCTCTCTCTCTCTCTCTCTCAACCCGCACCTCACAGTCTCTCTCTCTCTGTCTCTCAACCCGGACCTCACATCCTCTCTCTCACTCTCAACCCGCACTTCACACTCTCTCTCTCTCAACCCGCACCTCACACTCTCTCTCTCTCAACCCGCACCTCACACTTTCTCTCTCTCTCTCTCTCTCAAACCGCACCTCACACTCTCTCTCTCACAACCCGCACCTCACTCTCTCTCTCTCTCTCTCAACCCGCACCTCACACTCTCTCTCTCTCTACCCGCATCTCACACTCTCTCTCTCTCAATCCGCACCTCACACTCTCTCTCTCTCTCAACCCGCACCTCACACTCTCTCACTCTCTCACTCTCTCTCTCTCTCAACCCGCACCTCACACTCACTCTCTCTCAACCCGCACCTCACACTATCTCTCTCTCTCAACCCGCACCTCACACTCACTCTCTCACAACTCGCAACTCACTCTCTCTCTCTCTCTCTCAACCCGCACCTCACAATCTCTCTCTCTACCCGCACCTCACACTCTCTCTCTCACAACCCGCACCTCACTCTCTCTCTCTCTCTCAACCCACACCTCACACTCTCTCTCTCTCTCTCATCCCGCACCTCACACTCTCTCTCTCTCTCAACCTGCACCTCACACTCTCTCACTCTCTCTCTCTCAACCCATACCTCTCACTCTCTCTCTCTCTCTCTCAACCCGCACCTCACACTCTCTCTCTCTCTCTCAACCCGCACTTCACACTCTCTCTCTCTCTCTCATCCCACACCTCACACTCTCTCTCTCTCAACCCGCACCTCATACTCTCTCTCTCTCTCCCTCAACCCGCAACTCACACTCTCTCTCTCTCAACCCACACCTCACACTTTCTCTCTCTCTCTCTCTCTCTCAACCCGCACCTCACACTCTCTCTCTCACAACCCGCACGTCACTCTCTCTCTCTCTCTCTCAACCCGCACCTCACACTCTCTCTCTCTCTACCCGCATCTCACATTCTCTCTCTCTCTCTCAACCCGCACCTCACACTCTCTCTCTCTCTCAACCCGCACCTCACACTCTCTCACTCTCTCACTCTCTCTCTCTCTCAACCCGCACCTCACACTCACTCTCTCTCAACCCGCACCTCACACTCTCTCTCACTCTCAACTCGCACCTCACTCTCACTCTCTCACAACCCGCACCTCACTCTCTCTCTCTCTCTCTCAACCCGCACCTCACACTCTCTCTCTCTCTACCCGCACCTCACACTCCCTCTCTCACAACCCGCACCTCACTCTCTCTCTCTCTCTCAACCCACACCTCACACTCTCTCTCTCTCTCTCATCCCGCACCTCACACTCTCTCTCTCTCTCAACCTGCACCTCACACTCTCTCACTCTCTCTCTCTCAACCCATACCTCTCACTCTCTCTCTCTCAACCCGCACCACACTCTCTCTCTCTCAACCCGCACCTCAGACTCTCTCTCTCTCTCTCATCCCACACCTCACACTCTCTCTCTCTCACCCTGCACCTCACACTGTCCCTCTCTCTCAACCCGCACCTCACACTCTCTCTCTCTCAACCCGTACCTCACACTCTATCTCTCTATCTCTCAACTCGCACCTCACACTCTCTGTCTCTCAACCCGCACCTCACACTCTCTCACTCTCTCTCTCTCTCAACCCGCACCTCACACTCTCTCTCTCTCTCAACCCGCACCTCACACTCTCTCTCTCTCTCTCTCAACCCGCACATCACACTCACTCTTTCTCACAACCTGCACCTCACTCTCTCTATCTCTCTCAACCCGCACCTCACACACTCTCTCACTCTCTCAAACCGCACCTCACACTCTCTCTCTCTCTCTCTCAACCCGCACCTCACACTCTCTCTCTCTCTCTCTCTCATACCGCACCTCACACTCTTACTCTCTCTCTCACAACCTGCACCTCACACTCTCTCACTCTCAACCCGCACCTCACACTCTCTCTCTCTCTCAACCCGCACCTCACAGTCTCCCTCTCTCTCTCATCCCGCACCTCACACTCTCTCTCTCTCACCCTGCACCTCACACTGTCTCTCTCTCTCAACCCGCACCTCACAATCTCTCTCTCTCAACCCGTACCTCACACTCTCTCTCTCTCTCCACGCCCACCTCACACTCTCCCTCTCTCTCTCTCAACCCGCACCTCACATTCTCTCTCTCTCTCTCTCAACCCGCACCTCACATTCTCTCTCTCTCTCTCTCAACCCGCACGACACATTCTCTCTCTCTCTCTCTCTCTGAACCTGCACCACACATTCTCTCTCTCTCTCTCTCAACCCGCACCTCACAGTATCTCTCTCTCTCTCTCAACCCACACCTCACTCTCTCTCTCTCTCAACCCGCACCTCACAGTCTCTCTCTCTCAACCCGTACCTCACACTCTCTCTCTCTCTCAACCCGCACCTCACAGTCTCTCTCTCTCTGTCTCTCAACCCGGACCTCACATCCTCTCTCTCACTCTCAACCCGCACTTCACACTCTCTCTCTCTCAACCCGCACCTCACACTCTCTCTCTCTCAACCCGCACCTCACACTTTCTCTCTCTCTCTCTCTCTCAAACCGCACCTCACACTCTCTCTCTCACAACCCGCACCTCACTCTCTCTCTCTCTCTCTCAACCCGCACCTCACACTCTCTCTCTCTCTCTACCCGCATCTCACACTCTCTCTCTCTCAATCCGCACCTCACACTCTCTCTCTCTCTCAACCCGCACCTCACACTCTCTCACTCTCTCACTCTCTCTCTCTCTCAACCCGCACCTCACACTCACTCTCTCTCAACCCGCACCTCACACTATCTCTCTCTCTCAACCCGCACCTCACACTCACTCTCTCACAACTCGCAACTCACTCTCTCTCTCTCTCTCTCAACCCGCACCTCACAATCTCTCTCTCTACCCGCACCTCACACTCTCTCTCTCACAACCCGCACCTCACTCTCTCTCTCTCTCTCAACCCACACCTCACACTCTCTCTCTCTCTCTCATCCCGCACCTCACACTCTCTCTCTCTCTCAACCTGCACCTCACACTCTCTCACTCTCTCTCTCTCAACCCATACCTCTCAATCTCTCTCTCTCTCTCTCAACCCGCACCTCACACTCTCTCTCTCTCTCTCAACCCGCACTTCACACTCTCTCTCTCTCTCTCATCCCACACCTCACACTCTCTCTCTCTCAACCCGCACCTCATACTCTCTCTCTCTCTCCCTCAACCCGCAACTCACACTCTCTCTCTCTCAACCCACACCTCACACTTTCTCTCTCTCTCTCTCTCTCAACCCGCACCTCACACTCTCTCTCTCACAACCCGCACGTCACTCTCTCTCTCTCTCTCTCAACCCGCACCTCACACTCTCTCTCTCTCTACCCGCATCTCACATTCTCTCTCTCTCTCTCAACCCGCACCTCACACTCTCTCTCTCTCTCAACCCGCACCTCACACTCTCTCACTCTCTCACTCTCTCTCTCTCTCAACCCGCACCTCACACTCACTCTCTCTCAACCCGCACCTCACACTCTCTCTCACTCTCAACTCGCACCTCACTCTCACTCTCTCACAACCCGCACCTCACTCTCTCTCTCTCTCTCTCAACCCGCACCTCACACTCTCTCTCTCTCTACCCGCACCTCACACTCCCTCTCTCACAACCCGCACCTCACTCTCTCTCTCTCTCTCAACCCACACCTCACACTCTCTCTCTCTCTCTCATCCCGCACCTCACACTCTCTCTCTCTCTCAACCTGCACCTCACACTCTCTCACTCTCTCTCTCTCAACCCATACCTCTCACTCTCTCTCTCTCAACCCGCACCACACTCTCTCTCTCTCAACCCGCACCTCAGACTCTCTCTCTCTCTCTCATCCCACACCTCACACTCTCTCTCTCTCACCCTGCACCTCACACTGTCCCTCTCTCTCAACCCGCACCTCACACTCTCTCTCTCTCAACCCGTACCTCACACTCTATCTCTCTATCTCTCAACTCGCACCTCACACTCTCTGTCTCTCAACCCGCACCTCACACTCTCTCACTCTCTCTCTCTCTCAACCCGCACCTCACACTCTCTCTCTCTCTCAACCCACACCTCACACTCTCTCTCTCTCTCTCTCAACCCGCACATCACACTCACTCTTTCTCACAACCTGCACCTCACTCTCTCTATCTCTCTCAACCCGCACCTCACACACTCTCTCACTCTCTCAAACCGCACCTCACACTCTCTCTCTCTCTCTCTCAACCCGCACCTCACACTCTCTCTCTCTCTCTCTCATACCGCACCTCACACTCTTACTCTCTCTCTCTCAACCTGCACCTCACACTCTCTCACTCTCAACCCGCACCTCACACTCTCTCTCTCTCTCAACCCGCACCTCACAGTCTCCCTCTCTCTCTCATCCCGCACCTCACACTCTCTCTCTCTCACCCTGCACCTCACACTGTCTCTCTCTCTCAACCCGCACCTCACAATCTCTCTCTCTCAACCCGTACCTCACACTCTCTCTCTCTCTCAACGCCCACCTCACACTCTCCCTCTCTCTCTCTCAACCCGCACCTCACATTCTCTCTCTCTCTCTCTCAACCCGCACCTCACATTCTCTCTCTCTCTCTCTCAACCCGCACGACACATTCTCTCTCTCTCTCTCTCTCTGAACCTGCACCACACATTCTCTCTCTCTCTCTCTCAACCCGCACCTCACACTCTCTCTCTCTCTCTCTCAACCCACACCTCACTCTCTCTCTCTCTCAACCCGCACCTCACAGTCTCTCTCTCTCAACCCGCACCTCACAGTCTCTCTCTCTCTGTCTCTCAACCCGGACCTCACATCCTCTCTCTCTCTCTCAAGCCGCACTTCACACTCTCTCTCTCACAACCCGCACCTCACTCTCTCTCTCTCTCTCAACCCGCAACTCACACTCTCTCTCTCTCTACCCGCATCTCACACTCTCTCTCTCTCTCACTCTCGCTCTCTTAACCCGCACCTCACACTCACTCCCTCTCAACCCCGCACCTCAAACTCTCTCTCTCTCTCAACCCGCAGCTCACACTCACTCTCTCACAACCCGCACCTCACTCTCTCTCTCTCTCTCAACCCGCACCTCACACTCTCTCTCTCTACCCGCATCTCACACTCTCTCTCTCTCTCTCTCTCTCAACCCGCACCTCACACTCTGTCTCTCTCTCAACCCGCACCTCACACTCTCTCACTCTCTCACTATCTCTCTCTCAACCCGCACCTCACACTCACTCTCTCTCAACCCGCACCTCACACTCTCTCTCTCTCTCAACCCGCACCTCACACTCTCTCTCTCAACCCGCACCTCACACTCTCTCTCTCTCTCTCAACCCGCACGTCACACTCTCTCTCTCTCTCTCAACCCGCACGTCACACTCTCTCTCTCTCTCTCTCTCAACTCGCACCTCACACTCTCTGTCTCTCAACCCGCACCTCACACTCTCTCACTCTCTCTTTCTCTCAACCCGCACCTCACACTCTCTCTCTCTCTCAACCCGCACCTCACACTCTCTCTCTCTCTCAACCCGCACCTCACACTCTCTCTCTCTCTCTCTCAACCCGCACATCACATTCACTCTTTCTCACAACCTGCACCTCACTCTCTCTATCTATTTCAACCCGCACCTCACACACTCTCTCTCTCTCTCAAACCGCACCTCACACTCTCTCTCTCTCTCTCTCTCAACCCGCACCTCACACTCTTACTCTCTCTCTCTCAACCCGCACCTCACACTCTCTCACTCTCGCTCTCTCATCCCGCACCTCACACTCTCTCACTCTGTCTCTCTCAACCCGTACCTCACACTGTCTCCAACTCACTCAACCCGCACCTCACACTCACTCTCTCTCAACCCGCATCTCACACTCACTCTCTCTCTCTGTCAACCCGCACCTCACACTCTCTCTCTCTCTCTCACTCAACCGGCACCTCACACTAACTCTCTCTCAACCCGCACCTCAGACTCACTCTCTCTCAACCCGCAACTCACACTCTCTCTCTCTCTCAACCCGCCACCTCACACGCTCTCTCTCTCAACCCGCACCTCACACTCTCTCTCGCTCACTCAACCCGCAGCTCACACTCTCTCTCTCTCTCTCTCTCTCAACCCGCACCTCACACTCTCTCTCTCTCTCTCAACCCGCACCTCACTCTCTCTATCTCAACCTGCACCTCACTCTCTCTCTCTCTCTCTCAACCCGCAAACCACACTCTCTCTCTCTCTCTCAACCCGCAACTCACTCTATCTCAACCCGCACCTCACTCTCTCTATCTCAACCCGCACCTCACACTCTCTCTCTCACTCAACCCGCAGCTCACACTCTCTCTCTCTCAACCCGCACCTCACACTCTCTCTCTCTCTCTCAACCCGCACCTCACCCTCTCTATCTCAACCTGCACCTCACTCTCTCTCTCTCTCTACCCGCACCTCACACTCTCTCTTTCTCTCTCAACCCGCACCTCACTCTCTCTATCACAACCCGCACCTCACTCTCTCTATCTCAACCCGCACCTCACACTCTCTCTCTCTCTCTCAACCCCCACCTCACTCTCTCTCTCGCAACCCGCACCCCACACTCTCTCTCTCTCTCTCTCAACCCGCACCTCACACTCTCTCTCTCTCTCAACCCGCACCTCAATCTCTCTCTCTCTCTCTCTCTCTCTCAACCCGCACCTCACACTCTATCTCTCTCTCTCTCAACTCGCACTTCACACTCTCTGTCTCTCAACCCGCACCTCAATCTCTCTCTCTCTCTCTCAACCCGCACCTCACACTCTCTCTCTCTCTACCCGCATCTCACACTCTCTCTCTCTCTCTCAACCCGCACCTCACACTCTCTCTCTCTCTCAACCCGCACCACACACTCTCACACTCTCTCACTCTCTCTCTCTGTCAACCCGCACCTCACACTCACTCTCTCTCAACCCGCACCTCACACTCTCTCTCTCTCTACCCGCACCTCACTCTCTCTCTCTCTCTCAACCCATACCTCTCACTCTCTCTCTCTCTCTCTCAGCCCGCACGTCACTCTCTCTCTCTATCTCAACCCGCACCTCACACTCTCTCTCTCTCTCAAACCTCACCTCACACTCTCTCTCTCTCTCAACCCGCACCTCACACTCACTCTCTCTCTCAACCCGCACCTCACACTCACTCTCTCTCTCTCAACCCGCACCTCACACTCTCTCTCTCTCTCTCTCTCTCATCCCGCACATCACTCTCTCTCTCTCAACCTGCACGTCACTCTCTCTCTCTCTCTCTCTCTCAACCCGCACCTCACACTCTATCTCTCTCTCTCTCAACTCGCACTTCACACTCTCTGTCTCTCAACCCGCACCTCACACTCTCTCACTCTCTCTCAACCCGCACATCACACTCACTCTTTCTCACAACCCGCACCTCACTCTCTCTCTCTCTCAAACCGCACCTCACACTCTCTCTCTCTCTCTCTCAAACCGCACCTCACACTCTCTCTCTCTCTCTCTCTCTCAACCCGCACCTCACACTCTCTCACTCTCTCTCTCTCAACCCCCACCTCACACTCTCTCTCTCTCTCAACCCGCACCTCACATTCTCTCTCTCTCTCTCTCAACCCGCACCACACATTCTCTCTCTCTCTCAACCTGCACCACACATTATCTCTCTCTCTCTCTCAACCCGCACCTCACACTCTCTCTCTCTCTCAACCCCCACCTCACACTCTCTCTCTCTCTCTAAACCCGCCCCGCACCTCACATTCTCTCTCTCTCTCTCTCTCAACCCGCACCACACATTCTCTCTATCTCTCAACCCGCACCACACATTCTCTCTCTCTCTCTCTCAACCCGCACCTCACACTCTCTCTCTCTCTCTCTCTCAACCCGCACCTCACTCTCTCTCTCTCTCTCAACCCGCAACTCACATTCTTTCTCTCTCTCTCTCTCTCAACCCGCACCTCACCTCTCTCTCTCTCTCTCAACCAGCACCTCACACTCTCTCACTCTCTACCTCTCAACCCCGCACCTCACGCTCTCTCACTCTCTCTCAACCCGTACTTCACAGTCTCTCACTCTCAACCTGCACCTCACACTCTCTCTCTCTCTCTCTCTCAACCCCCCACCTCACTCTCTCTCTCTCTCGCAACCCGCACCTCACACTCTCTCTCTCCTCAACCCGCACCTCACACTCTCTCTCTCTCTCATCCCGCACCTCACACTCTCTCTCTCTCTCTCTCAACCCGCACCTCACACTCTCTCTCTCCCAACCCGCACCTCACACTGTCTCTCTCTCTCAACCCGCACCACACATTCTCTCTCTCTCCTCAACCCGCACCACACATTCTCTCTCTCTCTCTCTCAACCCGCACCTCACACTCTCTCTCTCTCTCTCTCTCTCTCTCTCTCTCAACCCGCAACTCACTCTCTCTCTCTCTCTCACTCTCAACCCGCAACTCACTCACTCTCTCTCTCTCTCTCAACCCCCACCTCACTCTCTCTCTCCTCTCTCGCAACCCGCACCTGACACTCACTCTCTCTCAACCTGCACCTCACACTCTCTCACTCTCTCTCTCTCAACCCGTACCTCTCACTCTCTCTCTCTCTCTCAAGCCGCACCTCACACTCTCTCTCTCTCTCTCTCAACCCGCAACTCACTCTCTCTCTCTCAACCTGCACGTCACTCTCTCTCTCTCTCTCTCTCAACCCGCACCTCACACTATCTCTCTCTCTCTCAACTCGCACCGCACACTCTCTCTCTCTCAACCCGCAACTCACACTCTCTCTCTCTCTCAACCCGAACCTCACACTCTCTCTCTCTCTCAACCCGCACCTCACACTCTCTCTCTCTCTCTCAACCCACACATCACACTCACTCTTTCTCACAACCTGCACCTCACTCTCTCTATCTCTCTCAACCCGCACCTCACACACTCTCTCTCTCTCTCAAACCGCACCTCACACTCTCTCTCTCTCTCTCTCTCAACCCGCACCTCACACTCTCTCTCTCTCTCTCTCATACCGCACCTCACACTCTTACTCTCTCTCTCTCAACCTGCACCTCACACTCTCTCACTCTCTCTCTCTCTCAACCCGTACCTCTCACTCTCTCTCTCTCTCAACCCGCACCTCACACTCTGTCTCTGTCTCTCTCTCACCCTGCACCTCATACTGTCTCTCTCTCTCAACCCGCACCTCACACTCTCTCTCTCTCAACCCGTACCTCACACTCTCTCTCTCTCTCAACCCGCACCACACATTCTCTCTCTCTCTCTCTCAACCCGCAGCACACATTCTCTCTCTCTCTCCCTCAACCCACACCACACATTCTCTCTCTCTCTGAACCTGCACCACACATTCTCTCTCTCTCTCTCTCAACCCGCACTTCACACTCTCTCTCTCTATCTCTCTCTCTCTCAACCCACACCTCACTCTCTCTCTCTCTCTCTCTCTCTCAACCCGCACCTCACAGTCTCTCTCTCTCTGTCTCTCAAGCCGGACCTCACATCCTCTCTCTCACTCTCAACCCGCACTTCACACTCTCTCTCTCTCTCAACCCGCACCTCACACTCTCTCTCTCTCAACCCGCACCTCACACTTTCTCCTCTCTCTCTCTCTCTCAACCCGCACCTCACACTCTCTCTCTCTCTCAACCCGCACCTCACACTCTCTCTCTCTCACCCTGCACCTCACACTGTCTCTCCGCTCTCAACCCGCACCTCACACTCTCTCTCTCTCAACCCTTACCTCACACTCTCTCTCTCTCTCAAACGCCCACCTCACACTCTCTCTCTCTCTCAACCCGCACCTCACATTCTCTCTCTCTCTCTCTCAACCCACACCACACATTCTCTCTCTCTCTCTCTGAACCTGCACCACACATTCTCTCTCTCTCTCTCTCAACCCGCACCTCACACTCTCTCTCTCTCTCTCTATCAACCCACACCTCACTCTCTCTCTCTCTCAACCCGCACCTCACAGTCTCTCTCTCTCAACCCGCACCTCACAGTCTCTCTCTCTCTGTCTCTCAACCCGGACCTCACATCCTCTCTCTCTCTCTCTCTCAACCCGCAATTCACACTCTCTCTCTCACAACCCGCACCTCACTCTCTCTCTCTCTCTCAACCCGCACCTCACACTCTCTCTCTCTCTACCCGCATCTCACACTCTCTCTCTCTCTCTCTCTCAACATGCACCTCACACTCTGTCTCTCTCTCAACCCGCACCTCACACTCTCTCACTCTCTCACTCTCTCTCTCTCAACCCGCACCTCACACTCACTCTCTCTCAAACCCGCACCTCACACTCTCTCTCTCTCTCAACCCGCAGCTCACACTCACTCTCACACAACCCGCACCTCACTCTCTCTCTCTCTCCTCAACCCGCACCTCACACTCTGTCTCTCTCTCAACCCGCACCTCACACTCTCTCACTCTCTCACTATCTCTCTCTCAACCCGCACCTCACACTCACTCTCTCTCAACCCGCACCTCACACTCTCTCTCTCTCTCAACCCGCACATCACACTCACTCTGTCTCTCAACCCGCACCTCACACTCTCTCTCTCTCTCTCAACCCGCACCTCACACTCTCTCTCTCTCTCTCTCGAAACCCGCACCTCACTCTCTCTCTCTCAACCTGCAAGTCACTCTCTCTCTCTCTCTCTCTCTCAACCCGCACCTCACACTCTATCTCTCTCTCTCTCAACTCGCACCTCACACTCTCTGTCTCTCAACCCGCACCTCACACTCTCTCACTCTCTCTTTCTCTCAACCCGCACCTCACACTCTCTCTCTCTCTCTAAACCCGCACCTCACACTCTCTCTCTCTCTCTCTCTCTCAACCCGCACCTCACACTCTCTCTCTCTCTCTCTCTCTCAACCCGCACCTCACACTCTCTCTCTCTCTCTCTCTCTCAACCCGCACCTCACACTCTTACTCTCTCTCTCTCAACCCGCACCTCACACTCTCTCACTCTCTCTCTCTCATCCCGCACCTCACACTCTCTCACTCTTTCTCTCTCAAACCCCGTACCTCACACTGTCTCCAACTCACTCAACCCGCACCTCACACTCACTCTCTCTCAACCCGCACCTCACACTCTCTCTCTCTCTCAACCCACACCTCACACTCTCTCTCTCTCTCTCTCAACCCGCACATCACAATCACTCTTTCTCACAACCTGCACCTCACTCTCTCTATCTCTCTCAACCCGCACCTCACACACTCTCTCTCTCTCTCAAACCGCACCTCACACTCTCTCTCTCTCTCTCTCTCAACCGCACCTCACACTCTCTCTCTCCTCTCTCTCATACCGCACCTCACACTCTTACTCTCTCTCTCTCAACCTGCACCTCACACTCTCTCACTCTCTCTCTCTCAACCCGTACCTCTCACTCTCTCTCTCACAACCCGCACCTCACACTCTCTCTCTCTCTCAACCCGCACCTCACATTCTCTCTCTCTCTCTCTCTCAACCCGCACCACACATTCTCTCTCTCTCTCAACCTGCACCACACATTCTCTCTCTCTCTCTCTCAACCCGCACCTCACACTCTCTCTCTCTCTCAACCCCCACCTCACACTCTCTCTCTCTCTCTAAACCCGCACCTCACATTCTCTCTCTCTCTCTCAACCCGCACCACACATTCTCTCTATCTCTCAACCCGCACCACACATTCTCTCTCTCTCTCTCTCAACCCGCACCTCACACTCTCTCTCTCTCTCTCTCAACCCGCACCTCACTCTCTCTCTCTCTCAACCCGCAACTCACATTCTTTCTCTCTCTCTCTCTCTCAACCCGCACCTCACTCTCTCTCTCTCTCTCAACCAGCACCTCACACTCTCTCACTCTCTACCTCTCAACCCGCACCTCACGCTCTCTCCCTCTCTCTCAACCCGTACTTCACAGTCTCTCACTCTCAACCTGCACCTCACACTCTCTCTCTCTCTCTCTCTCAACCCGCACCTCACTCTCTCTCTCTCTCTCAACCCCCACCTCACTCTCTCTCTCTCTCGCAAACCGCACCTCACACTCTCTCTCTCTCAACCCGCACCTCACACTCTCTCTCTCTCTCATCCCGCACCTCACACTCTCTCTCTCTCTCTCTCAACCCGCACCTCACACTCTCTCTCTCCCAACCCGCACCTCACACTGTCTCTCTCTCTCAACCCGCACCACACATTCTCTCTCTCTCTCAACCCGCACCACACATTCTCTCTCTCTCTCTCTCAACCCGCACCTCACACTCTCTCTCTCTCTCTCTCTCTCTCTCTCTCAACCCGCAACTCACTCTCTCTCTCTCTCTCACTCTCAACCCGCAACTCACTCACTCTCTCTCTCTCTCAACCCCCACCTCACTCTCTCTCTCTCTCTCGCAACCCGCACCTGACACTCACTCTCTCTCAACCTGCACCTCACACTCTCTCACTCTCTCTCTCTCAACCCGTACCTCACTCTCTCTCTCTCTCTCAAGCCGCACCTCACACTCTCTCTCTCTCAACCCGCACCTCACTCTCTCTCTCTCAAACCTGCACGTCACTCTCTCTCTCTCTCTCTCTCAACCCGCACCTCACACTATCTCTCTCTCTCTCAACTCGCACCTCACACTCTCTCTCTCTCAACCCGCAACTCACACTCTCTCTCTCTCTCAACCCGCACCTCACACTCTCTCTCTCTCTCAACCCACACATCACACTCACTCTTTCTCACAACCTGCACCTCACTCTCTCTATCTCTCTCAACCCCGCACCTCACACATTCTCTCTCTCTCTCTCAAACCGCACCTCACACTCTCTCTCTCTCTCTCGTCTCTCAAACCGCACCTCACACTCTCTCTCTCTCTCTCTCTCAACCCGCACCTCACACTATCTCTCTCTCTCTCAACTCGCACCTCACACTCTCTCTCTCTCAACCCGCAACTCACACTCTCTCTCTCTCTCAACCCGCACCTCACACTCTCTCTCTCTCTCAACCCACACATCACACTCACTCTTTCTCACAACCTGCACCTCACTCTCTCTATCTCTCTCAACCCGCACCTCACACACTCTCTCTCTCTCTCAAACCGCACCTCACTCTCTCTCTCTCTCTCTCTCTCAACCCGCACCTCACACTCTCTCTCTCTCTCTCTCATACCGCACCTCACACTCTTACTCTCTCTCTCTCAACCTGCACCTCACACTCTCTCACTCTCTCTCTCTCTCAACCCGTACCTCTCACTCTCTCTCTCTCTCAACCCGCACCTCACACTCTGTCTCTGTCTCTCTCACCCTGCACCTCATACTGTCTCTCTCTCCAACCCCGCACCTCACACTCTCTCTCTCTCAACCGTACCTCACACTCTCTCTCTCTCTCAACCCGCACCACACATTCTCTCTCTCTCTCTCTCAACCCGCAGCACACATTCTCTCTCTCTCTCTCTCCTCAACCCACACCACACATTCTCTCTCTCTCTCTCTCTGAACCTGCACCACACATTCTCTCTCTCTCTCTCTCAACCCACACTTCACACTCTCTCTCTCTATCTCTCTCTCTCTCAACCCACACCTCACTCTCTCTCTCTCTCTCTCTCAACCCGCACCTCACAGTCTCTCTCTCTCTGTCTCTCAAGCCGGACCTCACATCCTCTCTCTCACTCTCAACCCGCACTTCACACTCTCTCTCTCTCAACCCGCACCTCACACTCTCTCTCTCTCAACCCGCACCTCACACTTTCTCTCTCTCTCTCTCTCTCAACCCGCACCTCACACTCTCTCTCTCTCTCAACCCGCACCTCACACTCTCTCTCTCTCACCCTGCACCTCACACTGTCTCTCGCTCTCAACCCGCACCTCACACTCTCTCTCTCTCAACGCCCACCTCACACTCTCTCTCTCTCTCAACCCGCACCTCACATTCTCTCTCTCTCTCTCTCAACCCACACCACACATTCTCTCTCTCTCTCTCTGAACCTGCACCACACATTCTCTCCCTCTCTCTCTCAGCCCGCACCTCACACTCTCTCTCTCTCTCTCTATCAACCCACACCTCACTCTCTCTCTCTCTCAACCCGCCCTCACAGTCTCTCTCTCTCAACCCGCACCTCACAGTCTCTCTCTCTCTGTCTCTCAACCCGGACCTCACATCCTCTCTCTCTCTCTCTCTCAACCCGCACTTCACACTCTCTCTCCTCACAACCCGCACCTCACTCTCTCTCTCTCTCTCAACCCGCACCTCACACTCTCTCTCTCTCTACCCGCATCTCTCACTCTCTCTCTCTCTCTCTCTCAACATGCACCTCACACTCTGTCTCTCTCTCAACCCGCACCTCACACTCTCTCACTTTCTCACTCTCTCTCTCTCAACCCGCACCTCACACTCACTCTCTCTCAACCCGCACCTCACACTCTCTCTCTCTCTCAACCGCAGCTCACACTCACTCTCACACAACCCGCACCTCACTCTCTCTCTCTCTCTCAACCCGCACCTCACACTCTGTCTCTCCTCTCAACCCGCACCTCACACTCTCTCACTCTCTCACTATCTCTCTCTCAACCCGCACCTCACACTCACTCTCTCTCAACCCGCACCTCACACTCTCTCTCTCCTCTCAACCCGCACCTCACACTCACTCTCTCTCTCAACCCGCACCTCACACTCTCTCTCTCTCTCTCAACCCGCACCTCACACTCTCTCTCTCTCTCTCTCTAAACCCGCACCTCACTCTCTCTCTCTCAACCTGCACGTCACTCTCTCTCTCTCTCTCTCTCTCAACCCGCACCTCACACTCTATCTCTCTCTCTCTCAACTCGCGCCTCACACTCTCTGTCTCTCAACCCGCACCTCACACTCTCTCACTCTCTCTTTCTCTCAACCCGCACCTCACACTCTCTCTCTCTCTCTAAACCCGCACCTCACACTCTCTCTCTCTCTCTCTCTCAACCCGCACCTCACACTCTCTCTCTCTCTCTCTCTCTCAACCCGCCACCTCACACTCTTACTCTCTCTCTCTCAACCCGCACCTCACACTCTCTCACTCTCTCTCTCTCATCCCGCACCTCACACTCTCTCACTCTTTCTCTCTCAACCCGTACCTCACACTGTCTCCAACTCACTCAACCCGCACCTCACACTCACTCTCTCTCAACCCGCACCTCACACTCTCTCTCTCTCTCAACCCACACCTCACACTCTCTCTCTCTCTCTCTCAACCCGCACATCACACTCACTCTTTCTCACAACCTGCACCTCACTCTCTCTATCTCTCTCAACCCGCACCTCACACACTCTCTCTCTCTCTCAAAACCGCACCTCACACCTCTCTCTCTCTCTCTCTCTCAACCCGCACCTCACACTCTCTCTCTCTCTCTCATACCGCACCTCACACTCTTACTCTCTCTCTCTCAACCTGCACCTCACACTCTCTCACTCTCTCTCTCTCAACCCGTACCTCTCACTCTCTCTCTCACAACCCGCACCTCACACTCTCTCTCTCTCTCATCACCCGCACCTCACAGTCTCCCTCTCTCTCTCATCCCGCACCTCACACTCTCTCTCTCTCACCCTGCACCTCACACTGTCTCTCGCTCTCAACCCGCACCTCACACTCTCTCTCTCTCTCTCTCTCAACCCCACACCTCACTCTCTCTCTCTCTCAACCCGCACCTCACAGTCTCTCTCTCTCAACCCGCACCTCACAGTCTCTCTCTCTCTGTCTCTCAACCCGGACCTCACATCCTCTCTCTCTCTCTCTCTCAACCCGCACTTCACACTCTCTCTCTCACAGCCCGCACCTCACTCTCTCTCTCTCTCTCAACCCGCACCTCACACTCTCTCTCTCTCTACCCGCATCTCACATTCTCTCTCTCTCTCTCTCTCAACAATGCACCTCACACTCTCTCACTCTCTCACTCTCTCTCTCTCAACCCGCACCTCACACTCACTCTCTCTCAACCCGCACCTCACACTCTCTCTCTCTCTCAACCCGCAGCTCACACTCACTCTCACACAACCCGCACCTCACTCTCTCTCTCTCTCTCAACCCGCACCTCACACTCTCTCACTCTCTCACTATCTCTCTCTCAACCCGCACCTCACACTCACTCTCTCTCAACCCGCACCTCACACTCTCTCTCTCTCTCAACCCGCACCTCACACTCACTCTCTCTCTCAACCCGCACCTCACACTCTCTCTCTCTCTCTCAACCCGCACCTCACACTCTCTCTCTCTCTCTCTCTCTAAACCCGCACCTCACTCTCTCTCTCTCAACCTGCACGTCACTCTCTCTCTCTCTCTCTCTCTCAACCCGCACCTCACACTCTATCTCTCTCTCTCTCAACTCGCACCTCACACTCTCTGTCTCTCAACCCGCACCTCACACTCTCTCACTCTCTTGTTCTCTCAACCCGCACCTCACACTCTCTCTCTCTCTCTAAACCCGCACCTCACACTCTCTCTCTCTCTCTCTCTCAACCCGCACCTCACACTCTCTCTCT